>BDCZ01000524.1:18952-30642 GCA_001662365.1 Chlamydomonas applanata
CGGCCGCAGCACTGCAGCGCGTACGCGAGGTTGCCCGCGACGGTGGCGGTGTGGGGGTGGTTGGGGCCTGCGGGCGCGCACCACGGGCGTGCCTTAGTGCGTGCCGCTGTACTGCGTGTGGGCTGCACTGCCCTGTGATGACACGCCCCTGCCCACCTGCATCCAGGCACAAGCCATCAGAAGGCCGCTCAAGCCCCCCCTCACCCCGGCAGCCCTGTGCCCGCCCTAGTCCCCTGTCCACATGCTGTCCACCCCTCACACCCCACCCCCCAATAGCATGCCCAGGTCCCCCAGCCGCTCGCGCACCCAGCGTCGTCGTGTGCACCGCCAGCACGCTGCGGTACAGCTCCGCCGCCTCCTCCAGCTGCCCCATGCCACGAAGTGCACTGGCGAGGTTGGCAGCAGTGGTGGCTGTCCGTGCGTGGTTGCTGCCGCGTGCGGCCCGCTGCAGCCGCAGGGCCGTGCCCAATGCCGCTGCCGCCTCACTCGTCTTGCCACCCCCCAGCAGCACCACACCCAGTGCACCCAGCGCGTCACCCACCGCGCCGTGCTCCCGCCCTGCCACGCGCTTCAAGTGCGCAATGCCGCGGCGCAGCAGCGGCTCCGCACGCGCAGCATCACCACCATCCGCCAGCAGCCGCCCAAGCGCGACATAGCTGGCAGCAGTGGGGCCCGCTTCACCGCCTAGCACACGCCCTCGCAGTTGTAGTGCACGCCGTAGCGGCGCCTCTGCCTCCACACCCGCCCCCAGCGCATGCAGCACTGCGCCACACCGCGCCAGTGCACTTGCCGCACGCAGCATGCCAGCGGACACGGGGTCAGCGGCCGGGTCAGCGGCTGTGCCGCCTGCAGCGCGCCCCCCACCCATCACTGCCTCTTTAGGGATGTTGGCCAGCAGTGCGGGCGCGGACGCACGTGCCCCTGGCAGCGACGGCCCACCCGGCGCCGACAGCCGGCCGCCCGAGGTGGACGGGTACGACGCGCGCGCACCCCCACCGCCCCTGTCTCCCGGCCCACCCCCCGGTGCTGACAGCCTCGCGGCTGGCTGCTCCCCAGGCGCTGCGTTTGGCCACGCGGCCAGCAGTGTGCTGACCTGCTGCAGTGCGGCTGCACGCAGCGCGGCTGCGACCGCGTGCGGTAGAGCAGCGCCCGCGCCCTCCTGCGGCCCTGTCTTCAACCAGCGCGCCAGCACATCAGCCAGGCGTGCACGGTCAGCCTCATCCCCCACCTCCCCGCCCACCCCGCCACCCCTACTCCCGCCAGCGCCCCGCCCCAGCGCCTCCAGCGCATGTGCCAGCGCAGGCGCCTCAGGGTCGGAGCTCACGCGGCAGTCAGGCGGCAGCGGCGGCTGTGGCAGGGTCAGGTCCGTCGGCCCCGCCAGCACCAGGCTGCCACCGCCCAGCAGCCCTGAGCCATCCGATGTGGCCGTGGCCACCACCTCCGCTGCCACCCACAGCCGGCTCAGCACCGCCCCGGCCGGGTCCAGCACCACCAGCGTTGCCTCAGTGCCATGCACCGCGTCACCGACCTCGGCCGCAGTCGCACCGGCCTGCGGTGTGAGGGACGTGGCGGCTGCCGAGCACACCACATCCACCCACACCAGCTCCTCCGCCACACCGCTATCCACATCTAGTATTGCTGCGGAGCCGTGTGCATGTGCTGTGGTGTGTGCGCGCAGGCCCAGCGCGTCAGCCGCGGCGGCTGCTGTGTCAGCCAGCGGTGTGGCGCGCGCGTGTGACACGAAGAAGCGCGGCGCCCCCGTGTGGCCCGGCACCAGCAGGTCTGCAAACCTGCGCAAGTGGGTCGTGTGTGGGCGGTGGCCTGGTGCCTAGGTGGAGCCAGGGGGGTCTGGTAGTTGAGCATGCGGCACGTGTGCGTGTGGCGCCGTGGTGCGCGGGGTGCTGTGCGCATGCTCAAGACAGAACACCCACCCGCTGCAGTGTGCAGCTGACCTGCGCAGGCCCCCGTGTGTGCAGCCGCCTCACCTGGTGGCTCCTGCGCTGCGCACAGCCGGCAGCAGCAGCGCGTCGAAGACGAGCTGGCTGCTTGCATGCGGGCCGACCAGCTCGCTGATGGCTTGTATGGCACCAACTGATACTCCGAGCAGATGGCCCTGCTGTCGACATGCTACCGTAGGCTTTTCTGACGACACGATGCCTCGCTGCGCCAGCCCCTTCATGAACGAGGTCAGGCTGGGCAGGTCGACCACAGCAGATGGTGCATTCACAACCCTTTGAGGAGCTTGTGGCCTGCAGCCCGCTGTCGCTGCTGCAGCGCCCGCTTTTGTTGCATGCCCTGTCGCTAAGTGGCTTGAACTTACAGCCACCGGCCCGGATGCTCCGCAACCCATTGGATTGGTGTAAATTAACGATCTGAAATCATTGATGCCGTTCGATGTAGTATGGATGCATTGACCCTGCACAGCCGTATAAATATCGTGCAAATGCCCATGTCACTTGAAAAACATATGTATAGACGAGTTTTTGCGATCCTGCTGCGAGCTTGCATGGGGCGGAGCTCACACCCCTGCTCAGTGTGCATGTGCATGCTGGTGCATTGGGGCCATGTGCATAGGTGGGCCCATCGTCCCTGCCTGTGCAGCGCTGCCCTGCCCTTGCCCACCCTGATCCTCAGGCAGCAGCAGCGGCGCCATGGGCAGCGGCAGCGGCTGGGGTGGGGGCGGTGGGGGCAGCGTGAAGATGTGGCCTGCAGGGGCGGGCAGGGTGAACGAGGTGAGCAGGCGGTGTGGCTTCAGCTACTGCCGGTGCGGGCCACCCGCCTGGACGTGCCGCTTGCTGCAGGGACTGCCTGTTCCAGCGCACTCAAACCCAGCCATGCTATCCCCACCCGGAGGACCACACCTCCCCACTGGTCACAGCTCACGAGCAGTAAATGACACCTCCGCCCATGCCCCCACCCAGCACCCCACGCCTCACCTGTGGGCAGCTCCAGCAGCCGGCCGCCTACACGTGCGGGTTGCTCCACATCGTGCGTCACCCACACACAGCCCGCGCCACACGCCCCTAGTGCACGCTCTACACGCCGTGCCGCGCCCGGGTCGCACGCGGACGTGGGCTCATCCAGCAGCAGCACGCGCGGCGCAAGCGCGGCAGCCACGGCCAGCAGCACGCGCTGCGCCTGCCCGCCCTGCGGCGCGCGCACGGAGCGGGTGCACATGGCACAGTCGGCACGGCCGCTCATGCACACTACATCCCCATGCAGCGCACTATGGCACAGTGGCCACGCACGCAGAGGGTTTGCTCAGTGCATTACTGAGGCGCGGCCCCAGTAGCTCGCTCACAGGTTTGTGTAGCCTGTGTACCCAGCTGCCCACCCAACCCCAGTCCACCAACCGAGAGCTCCGTCCAGCGCTGGTGCAGCACGCCTTGCTCCAGCCCCATGTCATGCACCAGTGACGGCAGGTCGGCGCGCGGCCGGCCACGCTGAGAGCTGCGAGGCAGGCGGGGAGGAGGATGGTTTGGGGAAGAGGAGGACATGTGATCAGCATATACACAGGCACGACCGGCAAGGCGCCACACTCATCCGGCAGTGCATACGCCCAAGGCAGCAGCAGCACCTAGGCAGCGGCACCTGCGGGACCGGGCCGGCCCCCACACCCACCGCAGCTGCTGCGCCGCAAAGTAAAAGTCGGAGGGCGTGCCGGGCAGCTGCACGCGCGCCTGTGGGATATACATCACGGCCGCGCGCCACGCCGGGTAGCTGCGTGCAGGCGGGGTAGCCCAGCCATCAGTGAGCGAGGTGCAGCACAGGTCCACAGCAACGCTGAAAGGGGCTGACATTGAGCCGCACACCCCAGCCCGCCCAGTCCGCAGCTTGCATGACACAGCTTGCATGCCACGCAGGAGGTACAGTCTACTGCTCACCCCATGTCTGACGGCCGCTTGCCACCCAGCCGCAGCTCACCGGCCTGCAGTGCATGCACACCGCGCCACATGGCATACTCAAGGCAGGCATGGGTAAGCTGGTGCCATGCGCACGAAAAGGTAGTGCTTGTGGCTCGTCGCATGAAATGTGGCGCATGCTCCCCGCTCACACCGCCATACGCATGCATGCGGCCACACTGGTGCAGCCCAGCAGCGCCTCCTGCAGCCATCGTGCACACACCTGTGCTTGGTCGAGGCATGCCAGCGCGCGGAGTAGCAGTGTCTTGCCACATCCTGAAGGACCCCGCACGAACAGGATCTCGCCGGGCTGCAGCTCGAAGCTGACGTTGAACAGCATGCCCTGCTGGTCCAGCACGCGCTTCAGGCCGTTCACCTGCAGCACCATCGCTGCAATCCTGCGCTGCTCACGCTACTCGCAATCGTTGTCCTTCAACCATTTCGTTTGCTATGGATCGACATATCCTATCGCTCATGTGCCGATTCACATCTATCCTCCTTTGCACGCCCAGAACTGCGTGACCAAGCTGGATTCACGTGTTGATACAGCAGGTAGGCCTTGTGACGTTTTATCAATCATCGATCGTATCAGTTTAGGTTTCAGGGTTTAGGGTTTCCAGGTCTGTTGGTCTATGCATGCCTGGCCAGAGGCCCACCCTGCTCTACCGCTGATTGTGGCTCCGCTGCAGCCGATCACGCGCCCGCCTCTTAACCGCCTGAAACCCCCTGTACCCGCCCGTGCTCAGTGCTTGGCGCCCTCCGCAGCCAGTGGGCCCGTGTAGCCCGCGTGTGTGGCCGCGTACTTGTCCAGGATGTGTTGCCCAGCAGTGGTGGGGGGGTAGCGTGGCGCCTCGCCCGCCGGCACGCACTGCGCATGCGAATACACGGTCAGGCAGCTAGTTTGCGAGCTTGCTGTTGGCTTGCACCAGTCCTGTGGCGTGCCCTCAGGTGTAGCGACTGCGTGCCACTGTGCGGCCAGGGCCCGCTTCCCGTGCCCACCTGCATCACCACCCTGTTGCTCAGCCCCCGGCCTTCCCACAGAACCATGCGGGTGGGTCCTGGCCGCGCACCTGCGGCAGCACCTCCACGCGCGCGTCAAAGTTGGGCTCGTAGAAGCACGCGATGGAGTAGCGCTCGCGCCCCTGTGGGGTGGGCGGAGCACGCGGGCAGGCGGGCGGGCGCCATTGGGGAGTCAGGTTCAGGGTGGGGATAGCAGTAGCAGTGGCGGTGCCCTCGGAGGGCAGTGTGGTGGGCATGTTGTCAACATGTGGTGTCACGGCCATATGTGTGCACCCGCCCGCCCCCCACCCCACCCCCCGCTCTCTTCTCTCACTCTCTCTCTCTTCCCCTCAACACACACACATTCCTCATTTCACCCCAATCCGCCCACCCCCCACCCCCACCCACCGTGGTGTTGACAACGCGGTGCAGTGTGGAGCGGTACGCGCCGTTGGTCCACCGCTCCAGCATGTCCCCCAGGTTCACGATCAGGCAGCCAGGGCTGCGGCCACCGGCGCACGTACAATCAGTGCATATGAAGCACACATATGAGCCATACGTATCGCACCCCGGCTGTCCTGAGCTGACAGGTACGACCACAACCCCTTGACCTGCTCCCCAGCCGACCTCAGCCACGCACCACCACCCCTGTGCCACCACCACTGCCACTGCTGAAATCCCGCCACCACCCGTGGGTGGCAGTTCCCTTGTAACTGTCCCTCTCTCGCCACCGCCAATGCCCCCAAGCGGAATGCAGCCTGGGCGCGCCCTCTACCACCCTCACCCACACACCCCACACCCTCACCCACACAACCCCTCCCCCGCACACGCGCACCGTGGCGCGACGTCCAGCCAGCCGCCTCCAGTGTGTATCTGCAGCCCAGGCACCTCGTCAGTGGCCAGGAAGGTGAGCATGCCGTAGTCGGTGTGCGCCCCCGCGCCAAACACGCCCTCGGCCGGCGCTGACAGCGTGGCGTCGTAGTGAAGCGGGCGCAGGAACACCATGGGGCGAGTGAAGAAGGGCGTAAAGTGGTCGGGGGCCAGACCCAGCGACAGCGCCAGCACCCGCAGCATGCTGCGCGTGGGGGCATGTGGGCACGCGTGTGTGCGTAAGGCAGTGCGGGGAGGTGCCTGGGTTGTGCGACGGGCAGAAACTAGGGGGGTTTCATGGGTGCATGTTGCTGGTGGGTGAGAGGCAGGTGCAGCCAGGTGCACGGCGCCCTTGAACCTACGAGCTGCCCCACATGATGACACAGCCATGTGCATCATAGCAGTTGCTATGTCACAAGACTCACGACCCAACTCCTGCCACCTGTGGCCACGCACTGCCCCACCCACCCTTGCGCCCACCCCCTGCCCCTGCGCACCGTGTGCCCAGAGCCATCATCGCCCCTAGGTACGCCTCCATGGCCGCGCGGTAGCCCGGCACCAGCGCCTCAGGCGGCCACCTGTGTGTGGGGCATGTTGCACACAGCGGTGGGGGGAGGGGGCAAGGGCGGTGGGAACCGCAGTGCACATGGTGTGTGGGTTGTGTGTGTGCCCACGCAGGTCCAGAACCAGCCGCGCGCATGCTCCACAGTCACCCACCCACCCACCAACCCCCTCGGGCCCACCCGCCACACCACCCATGAACCACGCACTCCCCCCACCCACTAGCCCCACACCCGCCCTGCCGCGCGCAACTGGTTGGGGCCGTGCAGCGGTTTGGACGCCTCGGGGCTGTCCGCCGCAACCTCACGCCCAAAGTCTGTTGGGGCACAAAGAGGGGCAGACAGGGGGGGCGGGGTGAGGGGTGCCAAGTGCATATAAGTATGCGCGAGCAGGGCTGTGGGGTACGCATGCAGGGCCCGAGATGACAGGTCGCATGCCTCGCTGCACACAGGGCCTGCCCAAGCCAGATGAAGCCTTGCACGCACGTGGTGGCGCTCCTCTCTCCAAACCCTGCACGCCTGCCCACAGGCAACAGCACACTGCACAGCCCCACACCCACAGAAGCCCTCCTTGGTGTCGCCGGTGACCTGGGACGACGGGTCCAGCGTCTCCTGAGGCGGTGTGGCGCATTGGTGTGTGGGGGATGTGGTGTGGGCGTGGGGGCCGGGGGGTGGCGGAGCTGTGGCGAGGTGGTGAGTGGCAGGGGCTGGTATGCTAAGCGTGCGCTGCCATAAAGTAGCAGCGCGCCCCTTCCAGCACCCATCAGCCCCCACACCCACTCCCACGCACTGCCTTGCTCTCACCGCTGAAACCCCCACCACCACCAACCCGCACCTCGCGGAACGGCGTCCACCCGCGGTTGTTCACGTCCGCCACCATGGCCACTTTGGCCTCGGCCGGCATCGCGAATGCTGCACACGCACACACGAGCCCAGGGGTGGATGGGTGGGCACAGGCCAGGGCGGCAGGCGGGGTGGCACTGAGAAATCCTTCTATCCCAGAACCATACCTGCACGCGTGTCATGTGCGCGCTGTCGCCAGCGCAGGGCAGGCCAGTCTCCCCTTTGCATGGCGGCTCAGCTGTCAAGGCACAACACACCCGGCTGTGCATGGCGGCTGCCAGTGTCAGGGAAGGAAGACAGCCTTGTGCCAGGGCACTGCCCAGGCCCCTGAATCCGGCCCCACACGCACCCGCGCGGTTGGCGGCAAACACGTCGGCCAGCAGTTGATCACTGACGCCGTGACCCGCCACTGCGCGTGTGCGAGCGCGTGGCGTGGTGTGGGTCAGGCTGACTGGTATCCCCCAAGTAATCTCCTCTGCATGACGCAGGTGCAGGGTTTGACATGGTGCGCACAGGCGCAGCACACGTGTGCGCACACGAGCATGCGCGCGTGCGGCCCCGCCCACACCCGCTGCAGGCCGCCCACTTCACCTGCTGTCCCCCCCGCCCCACCCCTCCTCCTCCCACCCCCTTTCCCTCTCTCACAGTAGAAGAAGCCGGTGTGTGTGCACGCGCCATGCAGGGCGGCTGCCACCGCGGCCTCATCACCCGCAGCCAGGTCAATGACGGGCACCTGGGTGTGTGGTGTGGAACACATGCATGCGTGTCTGGCCTGGGTGTGATACATGAGCGTGCACGGGCAGTCACAGAGGCAGGCACATGTTGTCGCAGGCTTGCGTGCTGCATCGGCGTGCTGCCTGTATTGTGTGTGTTGATGTGGCACGGGCGCAGGCAGCATGCATCCAAGCTTGCATGATGACATGCAATGCGCTCTGGCACGTGAGCGATTGAACTGAACAAACTCTCCTGGCAAATAGCATGAAGCCCAGCCACACCCATGTGTTGCATGCTGTACCTGAGTTGCCATCTGGTGGTACCCTGCAAGATCACAGGGAGCGGGCCCTGGATCTGCTGGCAGTAGTTATGCGCGCCCTGTGCGCACCAGAGAACGCTGAATAGCAAGGTCGGATTAGCACCAAAAACCTAGCAGTGTATTATGACCAGTGACCGTGCGCCACATAATGCACGCGCTGACGTTGGCCCCGGCTCTTATGTGGCGTACCAGGACATTTGGTGCATATATTAACGAGGCAAAGTAGAGCTGAACAACAAAAAACTCGTTATACCCCATTACACAGCAGGCTGACACCCTCGTGAACCGCGTTTCCTAGGCACCACCACCCGCGCGTGCAGATTTAACAATGCGCAGCGTCCAGTCGCTGCTGGACGCGGGTGCCGCATCCACCTCGGCACCCAGTGTCATAGCCCCTGTCTGCCCCAGCAGCCGGCACCGTTCAGCGCTGCACCGCAGCAGAGACGCAGGTGGGTGCCTGCGTGCGCATACTAAGCTTGGCAATTTGCAAAGTGATCAGCTTTGGTTGGTCGCGAGATGGAAAACCCTCTACGATTGAGCAACATGCTGCCTGAAGATGTCAATGCAGCACGTCGCTTGCTACCTGTGCCTGGGCAAGCAAATTCAGCATTTTGGGCGGTATGTACCTCGTGTTCTGCAGGCCTCCTGCATCGAAGCCAGAGAGGGCGTGGGCATGAGCAGCGACTTCTGCGTACTATGGCACCAGACAAGAGTGCTCTTGTCAGCAGGTTGGACCAGCTATTGCGAATGTCCGCCAGCACCGTGGACCCTGACAATCTAGTTGCCAGCCGTTGGTCGCCCTCACCTTCAGGTGAGCGGCAAGCTGTTGACCAGATGATGGGCTGAGGTGCAAGTGGCCCATGAGCACAGTGCATGGAGCATGCCGGAACCACACACGTGCCGGCACACATGGGGCACACATGGCAAGCACTGACACATGCCCTGCCCCCTCCACCCCCACCCCACCCCGCCCCCAGCCGCTAGCCTCTGTGCGCCTGGGGCTGCGCATGTAATGGGCAAGCCGGGTTTTCCATGCATTGAGTTTGTCGGTGCCCGCCACGCCATGCATCAGCACCACATGCCTCCCTGCCCCACCGCAGGCAGTGGGCCGTCCCGGCACGTGACCGCGCCCATGGCGGCACAGGCGCCTGACTCTCTGCTGCCGCTGCGCAGCATCGACAATGAGGACTACCACCCATCAGACGGCTGGCAGCCACGGCTGCACCACCTCAGCGTGCGCGACCTGTGGAGCCGCATCCGGCAGGAGGCGGCGCGCGACGCGGTGCGTGCAGCAGCCGGATGCGTGGGGTGGCAGCAGCGCGCGGCAGAGGCGTGTGTGCTTGTGGGGGGGCGGCGGGTGCGGGCAGCTGGTGAGCGCCATTTGGTGTGCAGACTGTGCACCATACCCATTCGGCTGTGCAGCCATTGGTGTGTATTGGCCCATGCGTCCGGGCCTTTCATTGCACTTACCTTTTACTGCACTTGGTGCCACGCTGTAACACATCGTACCCCCTGCTCCTCGGCCCTTGTGTGTCGCAGGCGCTGGAACCGCGTCTGGCCACGTTCCTAAACTCGGTCGTGCTCAGCCACGGGGACATGGCCGCGGGCATGGCGTTCCTGTTTGCCAACAAGCTGGCCGACAACATGATGCTGGGCCCCGTGCAGCTCATGTCGCTGCTGCGCGAGTGCTATGCGGCGGAGCCCGCGCTGCTGGACGCGGCGGCCGCGGATCTGCAGGCCGTGCTGGACCGCGACCCCGCGTGTGAAAAGTACTCGCAGTGCCTGCTGTACTTCAAAGGGTGGCAGGCGATACAGGCGCACCGCGCGGGACACTTCCTGTGGCACGCCGGCCGCCGCAGCCTGGCGCTCGCGCTGCAGGCGCGCGTGAGCGAGGTGTTTGGCGTGGACATCCACCCCGCGGCACGGCTGGGCTGGGGCGTGATGCTGGACCACGCGACGGGGATCGTGATCGGGGAGACAGCGGTTGTGGGCGACAACGTGTCCATGCTGCACCATGTGTCGCTGGGCGGCTCGGGCACAGGCACTGGCGTGCGGCACCCGCACATTGGGCACGGCGTGCTGCTGGGCGCAGGTGTGACGGTGCTGGGGGCCATCACCGTGGGTGCGGGCTCCAAGGTGGGCGCTGGCTCTGTCGTGGTCACCGACCTGCCGGAGCACTGCGTGGCGGTGGGCGTGCCCGCGGCCATCATCAAGCGCAACCTGCGTGATGAGCCGGTGGCGGCGATGGACCAGTGTCACGACTTCATCCCGGACTACGTCATCTGAGAGCCCACTGGCAGGCAGCAGGCAGCGGTCTGTGAGGGGCAGCGCCTGCCCTGCACCCATTACTGATTATGTCTGCGGACCAGCAGGCCACACCAGCAGTGGCGGGCAGGGCAGGCAGCAGTAGAGCAGGCAGTACAGCAGGCAGCTAGTTGAAAGTAGCGCGCGGTGTGACTGGCTGGAAGCATGCACACAGCATGCATGCATGGATTGATGTCAGGGGTGGCATGAGGGGAGTGATGCAGGACGGGCTGCGACAGCAGCGCATGCACATGCAAGTTGGCTCCATATG
Source organism: Chlamydomonas applanata (assembly GCA_001662365.1). Taxonomy (NCBI): domain Eukaryota; kingdom Viridiplantae; phylum Chlorophyta; class Chlorophyceae; order Chlamydomonadales; family Chlamydomonadaceae; genus Chlamydomonas; species Chlamydomonas applanata. The sequence goes on from BDCZ01000524.1 coordinate 29,735, forward strand.
ATTAGGATTCTCTGAGCGGCCCAATGCATTTCAGGCAGGGTTGGGTGGTTGCAGTTGGGTAGCGGTTAGGTGGTTTTTTTTAGAGGCCCGACTCCCAGACAACGTGCACTACCCCTGGATTCATGTAATAAACGTCCGGACCTGCGCCCACTCACCCAGCTCTAATTCTTGTGGCTGGGCTGGGCGTTGGAAGTTAGCAAGAGCATCAGAGCTGTGTCGCACCATGGTAGCGCAGCCTGAGAACAGCTATATGGCTAGCAGCGTCATCGCGCCCCCGCCAGGTGCGAGCTTGGAACCATGACAATAGTGAAGGGGCATGAAATGCGTCACGCACGCAGCAAATGGGTTATGGAGCATGTTGACAGCGGCATCACAGCTGCGAGGCATGAATCGTTGCTGGGGTTCCTCGGCCCATCACCCAGCGTTCGTCGCGCCAGCAGCTTGTTGTGTCACGGCACGGGGCATACTGTTGAAGCAGCCTGGATGGGTTGAGCGCGGTCTTGCGTCAGACCCAGGATGCGGTGTACTGTCCAGGGTGCATGCCATGCATGCACGCGCCTTGTGAGCTTGAGCTGGCCCATGCAACCCCACACATCACATGCGCGCACACATTTAGCCCCTGCCGTTCCGCTGCTGCTGACCGGCGCATGATGCCACCACAGGGGCGATCATCGCGGTGTGCGTGAAGGACGGGCATGTCAGCCGCATGGCCGTGCGCCTGGCGCGCGCACTCGTGCGTGACAGGACGCGCGACCTGCTGCTGCTGGTGCACGCGGTGGCGAGCGAGTGGGTGGCGAGCGCCATGGGAGGTTTTTTTTTTGTGTGTGTGGGGGGGGGGGGGGTTCTCAGGGTGCGCAGCACATGACCACATCCCGCTTCAGCTGCTGTGATCATAAATCCCCGGAGCT
>BDCZ01000525.1:27589-42066 GCA_001662365.1 Chlamydomonas applanata
TGTGCATCTCCGCCTGTGACCGCTGGTATGGTTCATACTATCATGCCTACCGTACCACGCTGCCCTTCCCGCCCACTAACCAGTTGACTGGCATTTAGCAACGCTTATTGGTGAATCAGGGTTTGCACATCCCCCTTGCAGGACATTGACGATTATGTGCACCGCATTGGTCGCACCGGCCGTGCTGGCAAGAAGGGCCTGGCCACTGGCTTCTTCTGCGACAGCGACGGACCCCTGGCGCGCTCCCTCATTGAGGTGCTGCAAGAGACAAACCAGGCAGTGCCCGGGTGGCTGCAGAACTTTGCGTCCCGCACGCCTGGCTACGGCCAGAAGGGGCGCCGTGGCGGTGGCCGCTTTGGCGGTCGCGATGCGCGCAAGGAGTTTGGGTGCGCACAGCATAAACATGTCCTGTGGTGGGCTGGCGTGCACTTTGTCTACTGCAGTGTGAACCTCATTGCTGCTGTGGATGTGGCCAACTGCAATGTGGAGCGTAATTTTGAATGGGGGCGTCCGTGCGCGCAGTGGCGGTGGCTACGGAGGCGGTGGCTATGGTGGCGGCGGCTATGGTGGCCGTGGTGGCTATGGTGGTGGCGGCTATGGCGGCGGCGGCTACAGTGGTGGCGGCTATGGAGGTGGCGGCTACGGAGGAGGAGGTTATGGCGGCGGCCACGACTCGGCCTGGGATTAGGCTTGCCTTCTGAGTGTACGTGGGTTGAGCGAAAGGGAGACGATCTAAATAATGTTGACCAGGTAGGATGGTGCGCGTAGTGATCAAGCAATGATGCACCAGGCAAGAGCGGTCCATACAATTTTTGTGTGGTGTGCCCCTGCTTAGGGCCAGGTGCATCAAAGGTGACATGCGGCATGGCTGTTGAGGTGTCATGTGAATGCAGCAATTGTGGCAGTGCCAAGAAAGGGCGGCAAGATGACATCAGCAGCTTCGTGGGCAGTGGGGTAGAGGACGGGCCTGCATTTTGGGCTGTGCGGTGGGGTTTGAGCCCACCCGTGTGTGTGTGTGCGTGCGTGTGTGCGTGTGTGTGATGGCGTGAATTCCTACACATGGCTGGTGCACGTAGGCTAAATCCGGAAGATCGCGGGGTTGTCCCACTGTACGAACTGCAGCGTACAGGGCTGAGCCAGCAGTCTACTGAATGGCAGTAATGTGAGGTCCAATTTGATGTCCTAGGATACGTGGTCGCTGCTAAAACTAGCATGCCCTGTGCACGGAAGTGGTGAGCATTGCACAAGGCAAATGGAATCTTTTGAGACCACTCTCCTGGGCCAGTTTCATTCTCCGTCCACGAGTGGGCAGGAGCGCGAGTGTTGCCGGGTGTCACGGGAAAGCGTGCATCTCTGTTCTGCCCTGCGCGCAGCCTTTTCTCGTGCGTGGCCCCTTCTGCAGGATGGCCAATCAAAGAAATTGAAGTGGCGCTGGGTTGCGCACGCCAGACGGGGGCAACCGTGTCCAGTGTGCTCTGTTGTTGCCCAATCCCAGAAGACGTGCCCGTCATGAAGGGTTATGTGGGTTCAGACTGGTGGTGCTGCTGCATTGTCATGCTGGAAAGCGCGTGCATGTGTGTCAGGCACTAGAGCGTGTTGTCTGGCCATGGATTTGACTGGCAGGCTTCCCTTGCTGTTGCTCCAACTTATGATCGACCATTCTTTCCTGGGGCTGTTGTTTCTGGTTTGGGGTCTTAGTTTTTTTGGGTGCAAAATTCCTGCAAAGCCCAGTGCATAGGCACAGGCAACGTGCCATATGGCAATGGTCTAATGTGTGGTAGGGCCAGTTTCACCCAAAATGAACTCAACCTCGATTGCCTGCGTGTGTGCTGGTTGGTGGATACGAGCTGCTGCTGCTGCTGCTGCAAGAATTGCTTTGTGGACACTGCATTCGTTTTGGGTTGCCATGAAATGCGTGCACCTCCGTGCTTGCGCTGCGCTACCATCGTGTCCTACACGACCACAGGGCAGCATGGACCTGGTCAACACCTGTGACAACTGGGTTTGGTCAAATGTTGGGCTGCCAAGCATGCATGCTCTGTTGCATGCTTGAATCTGGCTTCAGTGTGTAGTCAACCAGTTTGTATGCCTCCCTGGCACCCTAGTTCAACTTGAAACACATACACACTGCAGCCAATCTGGCCCGGCGGCGGCGGCAGCAGGCGGTCAGTGGCATGGCCGACAATCCAGCATACAGGTGGTGTGACAAGGCCCGAGCACTGCTGAACCGCACGTCCAGAGTGCTGGTGATGCGACAAGGGCTCCCCCAGCAGCCCCATCACCTTGGCAAAGGGCCTGGTCACTGCATACCACCTGCATGAGAACCTGCCGTACTCATGCCACCTGTCCTCTGCCACCATCCAACCACCAGGTCTGTGGCGTTCTCGACATAGTATACAGGTAGTCGGGGGTATTACTGGACACCAGTTGAACAAACACCCGTGTTAAGATAACGACTGTCAGGCTCCGGCATGCAGACACATCTGTGAAACGCCGTGTTATTATTATTAGTTGAACAAACACCCGTAGCCCAACCATTACCAATCTGCTTTGTGTGTGACATGCGGCGGCGGACTAGATGGTGGGTGGAGCAGGGCACTCAGCACGGCACGGGGGTGCCCCAACTGCCCCTTGCGTGCACACTGTGCGCCAGCCACAGCAGCGCCACTGCCCAGCGCACACCGAAAAAACAGCGCACGCGGCCAAGGCCGACCCTCCCTGCAGGAAAAGAGCAAAGCGAGGCGGAACAGAAACAACAGGAGAAGGAAAAGAAGGAAAACAAGCAGAAGAAGCAGAACCGGAGGGATGGTCTGCATGCGGGTGTTGGACTCGGTGATTGCGGAGGCCATGGCGGTGAGCACATCGGACAGGGTCGCAGTCTGAAGCAGCTTGCGGCTGGAGCCAAAGGCAACGCTGGCCTCGTCGGCCACCAGCTTGCCGTTGTAGCGGGCAGTGATGGCATCCACAACGTCCTTGACAGTCACCAGGGAGGTAGACAGCGTTGACAGCGTCGAGTGGTACATGACCATGTACAGGCCCAGGGCCTCGTTGTCAATGTCCGAGCCAGCCTTGACACCGGCGATGAAGTCACCGCCCAGCATGGGCAGAGAATAGGCCAGCTGATCAGCAGCTAGGAAGAGCAGGGCAGCGGGGGAGGTGCCAGAGAAGCCCATGGTGATGAAGGATTTGGTGGTGATGCCAGTCAGGTTGGTGATGCCGGTGAAGCCGGTGTACACAGCCTGGATGTGCTTGGCGGCCAAGAAAGTGGGGCCATCAGCATCATTGACAGCCGCCCAGGTGAAATAGACCAGCGGCGACATGGGAGTCACGGTGGCGGCGGTGTCAAATGGGAGAACTGCGCTCAACCCAATCTTGGTCTTGGCATAGGTCAGGGTGTCGTTGCCACCGTTGGCGGCAGAGAACAGAGCGGAGCCAGTGGACTTGAGGGTGACCGTGCTGTTGGAGGTTGTGCCGGTCTGCTGGGTGAGCTTCAGGATGTCAGCAGAGGCAACGGTGGCCTTGTCCACACCACCAAGCACTTTAACAGTGACCGTCTTTTTGGCAAACAGGGTGGTGGATGCACCAGTCGCACCAATAGCAGACAGGATGGCGGTGTACTGGGGCACCAATGCATCAACCAGGGACTCCAGCACGCCCAGGGCAGTTGCAGAGTCGGTGGCGGACCAGGCGGCGGTCACATTGTCGGCGTATTTGGACTGGACAGCGCCAGACAGCTTGATCAGATAAAAGACAGAGGCAATCAGGGTGTCAGAGCTGGCCTCAGCAGCAACACCAGCAGCCTGGGCGTTCAAGCCGGCAATGGTGGCAGCGACGTTGTCAGCAACGGCACTGTAGTTGGTGGAGGTTAAGGTTAAGGTTATGCAGGGAAGAGCACAGCGCACACCGAAAAAACAGCGCACGCGGCCGAGGCCGACCCTCCCTGCAGGAGGTGGTGGTAAGGTTGAACACGCACACATTGGCGGCGCCACGGAGAGCAGTGACCACGGAGGCAGCAGCAGATGTGTTGAAGGTGGTGGTCTCATTGGTAACGGCAACAACATGGTAGCCAGAGCGTCGACGAAATCATCAACAGTTGAGCAGGCCTGAGAAGCGTTGGTGGCCTTGCTTACGGCGTACAGCCACTTGCCGCCAAGCAGCAGGAAGTTGGAGTAGGCAACATCCGCGCCCAGCATGGCCACAGCAGTCGCGGTGGAGGAGCCGCCAGCGGCCAGCAGGTCAATGGTATTGGTGTCGGCAGACACACCCGTGGCAGGAGACACGCCAAGGCGCGCGTACGCGTTTGCGGCGGTGTTGATGGTGCCAGCCTCAGCCCACTCATTCAATTTGGTCACGGGGGAGGCAATGAAGGTCTTGTTGTCTGCGCCGGTGGCGGCGACCGACTCGGCGTACACAAAAAAGGGTGTGGCCAAGCCAGTGAAGGTGTCCACGCAGCCAGGGAACACGTCCACCGGCAGGGAGCCATTGACGCTAACCTTGCCGCCAGCAGCCAGGATCTTGTTTTGTCAAATAAAACACCATTCACGCTGGCCTGCAGGTGGGTAGGTGTGGAACAGCAATTGCTTAGGGTAACACACAATCTAAGGCTGCATGTGCACGTGCATCACAGACAAAACTTCTCACGAGCCATAGCACGGTTGGCGCATCAAGTAACCCGCACGGTCCTTTGTCAGAGGCATGAAGATGTGCGAAAGCGAAAATGGTTCGCTGGCTGGCCTCACCGTGCAACCAGCGGACAAGGGCCCAATGAAGCGAGCATAGCCGGTCACCGCGACCTGATCAGCCGCTGCAGGGTAGGTGCCACTAGGGTAGGCACCTGCAGGCAGCAAAGGTCAAGGAAGGGTCCGGTTTCGAGCATGGCGGAACCGCCAGGACCCAAGTCCAAACATGGACCATTGAAACCCCTTGCCAAAACGTAAACGCTGATTTCATGCCGCCGCCAATGCATGTGTTGTGGGATGTGCAGGGTATGCCAGAGCAATTTGAATGGACCACGGGGCTCAGACGGCTGCGTGAGTCGGCGCAATATACCTCCGTATGCGGAGATGCCGCCATAAATGCCAGGGCCATAGCGACCCAGACCAGGATTGACATTGCCCACGGCAAGTGCTGCAGGAACACGGGCAAGATGAGGGAAGGAGATAGGCTTATTGTAGGTGCTTTTATTGGCCAGCAGAGGTCAGCGATAGGGCCTCGAAGGTGCTTACCTCCCGTCAAAGCACACAAAAGTAGAAATGCTGCAATGCTGTTCGTCATCATTTACGTTTCGCTTGTATCATACGCTACTGGAGCTTTGTTGTGTGCCGTGTGACCGGACGAAAAAGGGGGTTTAGGGTTTAGGGTTTAGGGTTCAGGGGTGAGGACGGTCATCGTTCGGACACCCCTCAGGGGCTCCATCGGGGCTGGGGAGTGGTGTAGTCTTGCTCAATGTACCTGTGCAAGCTGTGTATTCGCGCTGGGGGCCCGCCCCAGAGCCGCAGAGGGAGACCCAGGCCCAGGTTGGCTGGCGCAATGAGATGTGATGAATGCACGCACCAATGCCTTTCAAGGAAGGCGCAGTTTCATTTTCAGGACGACGAAGAGCAGATGCATGCTTTGGAGTTCTCCTACACTATGGAGCAGCGTCGTACATTTGAGCAGTATGACGACCTGGTGGATCTGATACTTCGTTACTAATTCCTATCCCAGAGGTGCGGAAGCGTGCATTTGGGTACGCATTTTTGTACAGGAACATGGCAATGATAGTGGTGAAGCAGGGGCAGGTCAATGAATGGGTCGAGAGGCTGCGACAGGCGGCAGATGAGTGCATGGTGATGGTCGACGACATCCCAGCTTAGGGTGCAGGGCCACCGTACGTGGATGCGCACGGGTGGTGGACTTGCCCACCAGAATGGCAGGTCATGTTCCCAGAACAGCTTGCATTCCCAGAACAGCTTGCATGGCAGCGATTGGCACACAAGGGGACTAGCTGATGATTTACATGTGCCATGTTGCTGGTACTGGTGTTGCTGGTACTCCTGTAGGGATGCACAACCCTTTACACGGCGCGACGACGCCATGCGCACGCATGTGCAGGCATCCTGTCAGCCCTGCATTAGTGCATGTTCACTGCACCATCAAAATGCAATGAAAACCATTATTCACTTTTGATACAAAATGTCACAGTCCCCATGCCACCCACATGAGCCTGTTGCAGCATGCATGTCACACTGGTTAAGGTTAAGGTTACACAGGGAAGAGCACAGCGCACACCGAAAAAACAGCGCATGCGGCCGAGGCCGACCCTCCCTGCAGGAAAAGAGCAAAGCGAGGCGGAGGCGGTCCATGATCCAGCGTCATGCACGCTGCACGCACGCGCGCCAAACTTTGCACGCTGCTAGATGGTACCTAGGGCTACGTGCTCCGTGCGCCTGCTGAGTGGGAAGTGGCCCTGGTGGGCCCGACCGGCAGTAGTCAGGCCTCGTGCAGGCTCTAATTCGCAGATCGCGGCTTGCGCTTTGGTGCTTAGCTCTGAAACTATCAGAATCGACGGCCTGCAAATTCGTACTGGGCCGCGAGGGCCCCCAGGGGATCACACCAGTGCCTTGGACGGAGGTGTCCAAAGGGCGTAATGAAGCACAGGACGCAGACTGCATGCTCGGTAGTGGCCTACAGACGCGAACTTGACGCTATCTGGCGCCCGGGATGCCCTGGGGACGCTGGAACCTGCATTTCCAGCGTCGCAATGTGACGGACCATGTGTCACTAAACCGCCCCAAACCGATGCAGCTGCGTTCTTACTAACGTCTTAGATGTGCTGGGCGTGTCAGAAAAGTTCGCGCAAGGTTCACCCCCAGTGGTCTCCCACCATCCACCAGTGGTCTCCCCCCATGTGATGCAGCATCGCTGCTCAAGAACCCCTCGGTGAATCGCAGCCGTGCCAGTGGCACGCGGGGGTGCGCCAGGGCTGCCCCTTGTCCCCGCTGCTCTATCTGTTTGTCATGCAGGCTCTCATGGCTTGGCTGCGGGCTCAGCCGCGGTTGGGGGTCACGGTCGGTCCGGACCGCTTTGTGTCGGTCCACGTCGCCGATGACAGCACCGTGTCCCAGGGGAACCTATCGAATGAGGCCCTGCACGACCTGCACCACAGCCTGCAGCTGTTCGACGACGCCTCTGGCCAGCACCAGAACTTTGACAAGGCGCATGGCCTCATGATTGGCGCCACGCCGCCGGCGCCCGCCCCCGCCTTCCTGGGGGACATCCCCGTGTGTGTTCCCCGTGCCTCACACTTGCCCCACACCCTACTCTGCCAGCTCAGACCTTCAAAATGCGACGCGCAGTCTTCCATCCGCAACGTATGGCTTGATAGCCTGAATCTAGCTAGCCATCCGCCACCAAACAGGTCAGTTGCACCTACCTCTGTGCTCCAGGCGGTTCTTGCTGGTACGTGACGCAGCACGTTCAGCATGATGTTAATGATATGAGCTTGAACTTTGGATACGCGGATTGAGTTTTAAGCAGGAACAGTACGACGTGCTGGCCCTGGGTCACGCGGTCCGTCAAGGTACCTGCATGCCTCGAAAGCACCACCGAGCGTGGGACAGAGTAATGAGCAGTGTTCAAGCCGTCCAGTTTCACTTGGCTGTATGCGTGCGAGAGCGTTCCTAGCGTCATTGTGAGTGGCCCTATGTACATGACAGCGAATTGCAGAGTGCTCGAAACCCCCGGACAGGTGCCTGGGAAGTCTCACATACAACTCAATCCTGAGAGTCGAGTCTGAGGCCCGAAAGAGACATTTCGGGAGAAAACCTGTAGTATCACTATGATGGTATACCGCTGACAAAGCTTCGCCTACAGGCAAAGGGCGAATTGAAAGGGTGTGTGCATGTATCTACACAAGAAGAGGGGCATGTTATAGGGCAATGAATGCCAGGGCATGCCCGGGCATGCACATGGGTTGCACATGGTCCCCAAGCAGCAAGAAGCTGTCCAGCCGGAGGGGCCGGACGCCACTGCTGAAGTGCTTAGCTTCTTGGTTGCAGGCGCATGTATGGTGCAGTCCACCATACCTGCAGCCAAGCAGCAGGGCATGCAGCACGCAGCACGCAGCCAGGTAGGCACAGGATGCAAGCCACGCTGCTCTTTCCCACATCTATCCCAGGTTACCGATGCCGGGATGCATGCTTGCTGCTCTTTCCCACATCCCAGCTTACCCACCTGTCAACCCTATGCCCCTTGGCCTGCCCGCGCTCGTCCTCCATTGGAACCAAGCTCAGGCAACTGAGGGCGCCTGTGCCGGAACGCGGTGGCGGAGACCCCTCACCACAAGTCACTACCTTGTTGTCACATCACCTAGTCCCAGCGACCCCTCGGCTGTTTCCAGAACCTGCCCAGGGATGCATCATCACATATGGCAGCCATATAGCAAGAAATAGATGAACAGCAGGAACAGTTGTTCTTGCTTCACGCTGGTCCCCAGCAGATGATATCCAGCAGCACCAGCTGCTACTGCAGATATGTGGCTTCAGCCCAGACTACACTTGAGCTCCAGGACCTGCTTACAGTTGAGCAGCATCTAATGAACAACGCTGCAAGTTTGCTCGGTTGGAACCAGGCCATGTGTTAAACAGGAACAGCGCGTATTGGCGGCGTATTGGCAGCGGCCCAAGAACTACTGCATACAAGGCATACTACTTGAACTGCCACACGTGCACATGCTCATACTCCGTGCACATTCGTACTCCGTGCACGCGTTGGAACGTTAGGGGCATGGATGTGCATCAGGTGGCGTGGGCCGTTCCGTTGATGGCACGCGAGTGCCCATCAAGCATGCCAAAGGCGCAGGCCTGAGGAACGGGCTTCACGCTTTGAAAGTGCAGGGATGTGCAATTACCGTGGGTACTGTGTGGATGTTGACAGTGGGTTTCCCTGGTCGGTGCAATGATGTGCACGAAGGTCCTAAAAAGCAGAGCCACTGGGTGCAGTTTGGTGAATTGCCGTGGAATTGCGTTCTTCCACAAACCACACCCACTCCATTCCCTCACAGTTTCTGTCTTTCCCTCTGCTATGAGATCTCTGATTCCCAACAGCATGCACCCTGCAGGTCACAGCTTCGTGGCATCGTTGCAGCCTGGGGTCATGGACCCAGCAACACCCCCATGCTGTTTCTGTTCCGCCTCGCTTTGCTCTTTTCCTGCAGGGAGGGTCGGCCTCGGCCGCGTGCGCTGTTTTTCCGGTGTGCGCTGTGCTCTTCCCTGTGTAACCTTAACCTTAACCCCCACAAGCCAGAACTGCACTGCAGGGCGGTCTCAACGTGGGCACTGCTGCTGCGTCCTGCTGATCACAGGTCCGTCACACATCTGTGCAACGCCGTCTCCTCCCATGCACGCATGCACCGTGCGGCACCAGCTTGCGGATGGGCACTGTGCACGGCGGTTGCAGTTGGGGGGGTGCCTGGAGGGGATAAGCGAAGAAGCTGCATGCCCCACCAGCAGGTAGGGCTACCCAGTCGGGCTGTGTGGTGCCGGTGGGCCTGCCAACGGGCATGGCACCCAAGATGAGGTGGGTCCTGCAGGTGCCCTTGAGATGGGGCAGGCGTGCTTGGGGGCGCCGAGCGCTCACTGCCTTCAGCGTGTCCGGGGTAGGCGCAGGGCCGGTCTCCGCCGTGACAACCTGGAGTCTGTAGTAGAATCAGGATCGTGCTGCAGTCTTGCACGGTGCATTGGGCAGCAGCTGCTGTCCCTGCTTGCATGCGCTGGGTTGGCGCACTCGCCGCTGGAGAGCTGGAGGTGCAAGTTCCAAGCACGGCCGCGGTGGCACCTGGTGTGCAGCACCAGCAGTGTGCACGCACGTGGCCGTTCAGCGCAGTACCACCGTCCCCATGGCAGGGAGTGCGGTGGATGCAGGAAATGCCTGCGCCTGTTTTTTGCTCTATGCCTTGAGGGTGCATGCCTGGATCGGACCTATCGTATTCTGTGGCCATCATGGTTCATTGAGCTCCACCATCTTCTCAAATAAAGCCGGGCAGAAGGCTGCGAGCAGGCTCAACACAGCAGCTGCAAGCCATTCAGTTGTTGGCTCGCTGTCTGCAAGTGGCTCAGCTGGCAAACGTGGATGCAAGTGCTGCACATAGCCACGACACCCGCAGTGGGGCCAGGGGCGCTGCCGCGTCCGCACAGAACGCCGTGCCAGCGCCCAGCGGCGCAGCCTGCAGCGCACAGGCCCACAGCGTGGATGGGGGCGCTGCTGCATCAGAAGGCATGAGCCTCGGTTGCCAGCAGACAGGGTGTGCTACACGCCAATGGACCTGCTGCCTTCCGTTGGTGGTGCGCAGGAACCCACGAAGGGTTGCACGCCCAGCCGGTATGGCAGGTGCCATCTTCTCACCTCAGCACTTCTGTCCTGGAGGACAGCAGCGGCTCCGACAGTGAGGCGTCATCAGGGGGTGTGGGACCAGACACCCCGCATTTGGTCTGCCTTTCGGCAAAGTGGAGGGCAAGGCCGAGGCCTCCATCCATGACTGGCCCAGTGCCTGGAGGCTGGAAGGCACGCGAGCAGGTTGCCGTTGAGGCGGCTCATGCTCAATGCTAGTCACAGCAAGCACAACACACGTGGTTTCCATGCAAATTCATGGACATACTGCAATGTTGACTGGGTGTGCTGGAAAGGAAGAATTCGCGGGATTGCAGCGCCCCATCCTGCGCCCGGTGAGCTGTGCGCACAAACATGGCCTGCGACGTAGGAGCCCGCAGAACATGTCCCGCCAAGCACGTACTGCACCGATCGCGCAGGGTAAGTGCCCACAATGTCCAGCTTTCCAGCACACGCATCTGCACGCGAGCATGTAAGGCAGGCTAATGCCATCTTCACAAGATACATGCCCCCACACCACAGTGCATGATTCGATACGTAGGTGCCAAGTTTATGGCCATGTATGTTACAAGCCATCGTAAGAAGTTGCATCAAATTGGACCTTATGCCAGAAACATCAATCGTTTCTGCTTATCGTCACCTGTGTTTTTGTATGCTGTGCTGATTGTTACGACTACTTTTGGCATTTCCTGGTTTTTGCAAGGAACACCACAGACGCAGTCACTGACGACGATTTAAGATGTTATCTGCGTAGATATCCTGACATCCGCAAGTTGTTCGGCGATAATGTGGAAATGGCTAGGCTACACTGGGTAAAGTACGGCCAGCCTGAGCACCGCAGAGTGCATTGTCCGCCACCGCGCATACAGTCGTTGATGTCAGGCTTAAATGGAAGTTTCGTAAAAGCACCTAACTCGGCCGTCTACTATGTAGAAAACTACTTGATGTACCATGTGGCCCAGTGCAGGCCGTGCGGCCCTTCCAAGAGCGTCTGTGATGGGAGCTTGCCTGTGAAAAACGTGACCGATTCGGAAATAATCGACATTCATGCCACTGCATACCGGCCCGGAAAATTTGACTGTGAAACCATGTTGCCGGATTTTTGGGAGGGGAATCATTTTGTCAGGAATAGAAGTCCACTCAATGTTGTAATTGACAAAAATGTGGCCCCGCACATAAACATTCTAATGTGTGGTATGGGAAAGGATTTTACTGGTGGGCCTCTCTCCATCATGCATTTTGCCAATGAAATGATCAAGCAAGGGTTCAATGTGCGCTGGGTTAATGTGGATGGGGAGGGGCTGCAGCGAAATGAGTTCCTACAGCATGCGACCAAGTACCACGATTTGGAGGCATTCACTGAGAAGGTGGGCTTTGTGTTTGCAGCTCGGAGTGTTACAACCCCTGAAATCAAGTGCCATCCAAGGGACATCTTCATGGCCACTTCATGGACACTTTACAGCGAATGCGTATCATTTTGAGCAGAAGAACTTCATATATTTCATCCAGGACTTTGAACCCATATTCTTTCCCCAGGATAGCAACTTCATTGAGGCAATGGAAAGCTACCGGCTGCCGCACTTTGCCATATTCAGCACACCGTTCTTGACCAAGTGGTTTGTTGAAGAGAAGTATGGCCAATCTGCTTTCCTCCCTGCCAGTCAACTAGATGCTGTAAGCTTCAGTGCTATGCCAGCTATGAAAACCTGGCCAAGATTGGATGCAGGCGCATTGGGTGCTCCCAACAGAGTCCGGACTGTGATTGTATATGCACGGTCTCATGCAGACCGCAACGCGTATACGCTCACCATTGACGCGCTGTCGTGTGCGATTTGTGCTGGCGTATTCACGGGTGATTGGCGGTTCATCGGCGTGGGGTCATTGAAAAATTATGTATTGTACCTGGGGACACAGTGCGGCAAGAAGACCATTCTGGACGTGAGGAAGAATATACCTGAGCCAGAGTACCTGGAACTGTTGCGTACTGGTGACATTGGCTACTCCCTCATGATCTCGCCCCATCCGAGTCTTCCACCGTTTGATTTTGCTGCTGCAGGCTTGATCGCCGTCACAAATTCGTTCAAAACCAAGACAGCGGACATGTTTCTTGATGTGGCTCCCAACTACGTCGTGGTGGAGCCATACATTGACAGCATCATCAAGGGTCTGCGCGAAGCAGTGCGTTTATCGACAAACATAACACTCAGGCAGCAGGGTTCGGACAAATTCTCATGGGAGCACAGGTGGGACGGGCCCCGGTGTTACGGCACAGTGCTTGGCAATAAGGTCCGTCAGTGGACATCCAGCCGCTGGACGCGCCCTTTGTGGCAGGTTTCTTTCTGATTTAAATTTACAGCCATTTAAAGTTTCATGAGTCTTGGCCTAAACCACACCCAGGTGATGGGAATAATGTTGACCATGGCATGAGGCTCATGGCTCGGTCAGCAGCTCACACGCTGTTGGAATTTGCCAGGCTTGTTGTGCATCAACAGGTCCATGGCATCCTTAATGCATCGTTATATTGAAAGGGTCCCTTATTGCATTGTTATATCAAACGGGTTTGATCCAGTAAGCAACAAGTCAGCATCACCATGTAATGGACAGGTTGCCCAGCTTCCATTCAACTTTGGCCATATGGATGGCCCAGGTGGGCTGTGCGCCTTAAGGTTTAATTTTAGGTCCAAATGATTGTTCCCTATTTCAGCCTCAGTTGCCTTGAGCCTAGGTCGCTAGGCTGTCGGCACCGGCAGGGCGGTGCACAGCAGGGTGGGGAACTAAAGAGGGGGCTCGTTGCCTGTATCGCCGTTTCCATGACGATTATCCCTAATGCAGATGCTGGCCAATTTGAAAGCATCATGCAGGTCATGTGTGAAACGCCGTGTTATTATGTAGGTTTACACGTTCTAAAGGGTCTGGAGGAGGCACGGTACTCATTGCCCACTTATGACGTTAGGCGCACCATGGGCTCAGCGTATACGGTACATGGACGGCGCACGGATGCATGGCCTTACTTAAGGGAATGTGTTCTGTCCATGGGCCCAGCAGTTACAGGCCTTGGCACCCCATGCAAGCGTGCATGCTGCATGCTCCCCATGCCCATGCCGCCCAGTGCCCACCAACAAATGCCTATCATGCTGGAGAGGCTGCAAATGGATACATCTCATCAAGCTGAGCGCAATGCCATGATCAGAACATGCAAATTCATAGAGGAATGACAGAAAACAGAGTGTTAGAACCCTATATGTAGCGGACCCCCTAAGTTGCCATAGACCCGCCCAGGCGGCGGGTGGCCGCGGGACGTGGCCCATTGCGTCGGCGACGGTCGAAAACATGGGGGTAGGCTTGACGGCAGGGTCAGGGAGCCAAGGGGTGGAGAAAAGAAGCAGCATGTGATAAACCACGCGCTTTGTATCGCCGCGAATCGGGCCCCTCTTGCCTGAATGAAGCGGCGCAATCATAAAGTAGGTAACACCCAGATGCTTGTGCACGCACGCGTACCAAAAAAGGTGGATTCGGAGGCAAAAATATGCAAAATACTTTACAGCCTTTAGCGATCCGTCGATTCGTGTCCAAGGCGCGCGAACGGCCAAGTGACTGCGGCGGCTGCCTTGAGTGGCAGGGAGCTGCAAGAGATATATCACGTTGTGTTTGCCGATCCGCTGACGGCGGGTCTGCTGGGCTGCTGCTAGTGTCGTTGATCAGTTTGGTGCCGAGTTACACACAAGCCCTATCTGTGCATTGCAACCAGCAGCTCGGCCTTATTGTCAGAACTTCCCAACATGCGGTGCAAAATTGGTCCACAGCAAGCCATCAGGCATATGCAGCCAGTGATACATTACTCATACTTTGGGTACCTGCTACTTTGGGTACCTGCGGGCCACGTCTCGCTGGGCATCCTGCAAGAGAACCCGCCCCCGCGTCCCCAGCCCCTGCAGCATACCTACGCCACCCGCGCCTCCCTGCAGCACCCGCCTGCACACCGCAAGCAACCAGAGGACCTCCTTGACGTGGTTAAGGTTAAGGTTACACAGGGAAGAGCACAGCGCACACCGAAAAAACAGCGCACGCGGCTGAGGCCGACCCTCCCTGCAGGAAAAGAGCAAAGCGAG
>BDCZ01000526.1:0-28465 GCA_001662365.1 Chlamydomonas applanata
GACGAGGGGGGGCAGGAGGAGGAGGAGGAGGGGGAGGGGGAGGGGGAGGGGGACGACAGCTCTGGGCAGCAGGGTGGGCTGACCTCCAGCCGCTGGCAGGGGGAGGGGGCAGGAGGAGGGCGACGTGGGGCAGGTGATGACTCAGCCTCTGAAGATGATGAAGATATGCTCGAGCGCGTGTTTGCGCCACCCCTGCCGACCGGTGCGCCCCCACGCCTCGCCAGCCTGGCGCGCATGTGTGCGCGGCTGTTGTCAGCGGACACCCCCCTGCAGGAGGGGGAGGGGGCAGGGCTGGGGAGGGAGCAGGGGTGGCAGGGGGTAGAGGCAGCAGGTGCTGAGGAGGAGGGGGAGGAGGAGGTGGAGGAGGTGGGAAAGGAGGAGGAGGAGGAGGTGGTGCCGGACTTGGAGGATGTGGAGGCTGTGTGTGGGGAGGAGGAGGAGGAGGTGGGGGCTGGCCATGACCCCCTGCTGTCCAGTACCATCCTGCGCGTATCAGAGGAGGAGGAGGAGGAGGAGGAGGAGGAGGAAGAGGAGGAGGAGGACTGCATGGAGAAGGGCAGCCGGGGGCAAGGCTGCCCCCGGGGCGGCGTCCCTACAGGTGCCTCTGCTGCGGCTCCCACTCCCATCCCAGCTGAAAAGCATGCTGGTGCCGATGCTGATGCTGTAGCCCCTGCTGCTGGCCTTCCGGCTGTACCCACTGCCAGCCCATCAGACGCCGGAGCGCAGCACCACGAGGGACCCGCTCACGCCACGTGGCTGGCGCGCCTGCGCCGCACGCTGTCGCCCGCCGCCACCGTCCCCATGGCAACCGCTACAGCCGCCGCGCTGCAGCAGCCGCCCCCATTTGGGGTGGCTGCCACCAGCACCCCTGGGCAGGAGCGGGGCCTGGCCACTGAGCCAGTGATGGTGCCAGTGACCGAGGCCGGTGCGGCCGCTGTACTGCCAGGTACTGCCGCTGCTGCCGCCGCTACTGCCACCGCTACTGCCACCGCTACTGCCACCGCTCCTGCCGCCGCTCCTGCCGCCGCTGCCACTGCCGCCGCTCCTGCCGCCGCTCCTGCTGTGGAGCAGGGGCTGGCAGCGGTTGGCTTGGCGCGCCCGCTGGAGGCTGCAGCTGCTGCTGCCAAGGAGAGTGATGATGGCGGCGATGGTGATGGTGATGGTGATGGTGATGGTGATGGTGATGGTGATGGTGATGGTGGTGGTGGTGGTGAGGAGGGCAGCACACCTCCCCTGGGTACCCGGGTATCATCCCGCGCGCCCTCCGAAGCCCCGTCTGGGATGGGAGGCGGCTGGGAGGAGGTGGAGGAGGTGACTCAGCAGCAGGAGCAGGAGCAGCAGGCGCTGGTAGATCAGGAGGAGCTGGACCTGTTCCAGGACGGTAGGTCTGATGTTGCAACCCTTATCGTTTAAAACCTTGAGCCATAAAGCCGTAGAGGATCGGGAGGGGCTGGGCCTGTTCCAGGACGGTAGGTACCCCACCCACCTCCATGCATACTCCTCCCAACTGCGCCACTTCTTGCTACACATCCACACTGCACGACACGTTATGGTGTAGATTCTGTAGACATGCATGGCTGATGGTCAACGTCAAGCTAAGCCGCACCCCTCATCTCACCTCAGCCCGCCTGCACCCTCGCCCACCGCCTCGTTCCCCGCAGGCGCTGCTGCTTCAGGTGGCAGCGGCGCGCTGCTGTCCGAGTCGCTCCTGCTGTTTGGCTCGTCCTCCGAGGTGCTGCACGCGGCCGGTTTCGGAGGCGGCATGGCCGGTTTTGGAGGCGCCGCACACCGCCGCAGCCGTAGCGAGCTGGAGGCTGCAGTAGCAGCGCTGGAGGAGGAGCGGGACGCACTGGCGGGACGGCTGCTGGCCACGGGTGCGTACCGCTGACGTGTACTGCCGTTGTGTACCGCTGATGTGTACAGCTTTGTTACGCTGAATGCGTACTGCTGGTACCTACTTTGTACCTGCTTTGTACTTCCCAGCGTTGTGTTGTGTTGTGTTGTCATGCACCACGTGTGCACTGCAGTCACCTGCGCTGCTCCACTGATGCCCTGATTATTTAAACTTCATCGCTGAACGCTGGCCACATGTAATATGAACCTCATGTACTATGCACTATGTTGTACCTCAACCCCTCAACCCTAAACCCTGACCTGTACCGCTGTACCGCAGATGCGGCGCTGGCTGATGCTGAGCGCGCGCGGGCCGCGCTGGCCGCGGCTTATGCGTCCAGCCGCACGCTCCTTGCACAGGTGCGCCTTTTGTTATCGTACTTGTTTTAAAAACACCACTGTTGTTACAAGCTGGATTCGCGATGGTCAACATAGCCGGGGCCCTGTGGTTTCAAGTCTCATGTCGCTGTTGCTGCTGCGGGTTGTATGTGTTTGGCAACAATGCTTTAGGGTTTTAGGGTTTAGCAAAAGCAGTCTGTGCCATGGCGTTGTCGTGTCGAGGCATATGATGTTGACACTTTCTCTGGTGCATTGGACTTCAACACTCCCTGTGTAAGTATACAATAAGAAATGTATGAATCACGATGGTATCAATTAATACTCAGGTGTCTTTGATCCCTCGCGCGCGCGCAGGTGCTGGCCGGGCAGGCCGCCAGCGGTGCCGCAACCCCATACGGCGGCGACACCCCCGCGCTGCCCCCCTCACTCGCCGCGCTGGACGGCGCCCTGTTTGAGGCCACCCGGTGCACCCAATGCCCGACAGGCCCAGAATCTTGGGGGGCGCAGGCCATGAGCAGTGGCCAGGTGCAGGCTGGGGCCGGGTCTCAGGGCAGCAGCGGCAGTAGCGGCAGTAGCAGGTTGCTGGCAGCGGCGGGGTCCCTACGCCGTCGTATGGAGGTTCATGCGCAGGGCGTGGCTGCTGCTGCGGCTGCCACGCTCACAGCCGTGCGCTCCGCGGATCAGCGGCAGTGGTGGGCGGATCATCTCCAGGGCGCGGCGGCACGTGCCCGTGGCATGGTGGCGTCTGCTCGCTGGTCACCTGATGCCCTGGCCGCCTTGTGGCATGACCCCGCACAGCGGCTGCGGCTGACACGCGCGGCGCGCGCCGCACTGCTGGCCGCGCTAATCCTCGGGGCGCTGCTGTGCTGCCCTGCACTGCTGGCTGCTGCCCGCGGCGCCGCCGCAGGCCTCCCCCACGGCGCTGGGCCCACAGCAACACCTGGCGCCACAGGCCGCATGGCGCTGGGCGCGCATTGGCACATGCATGGCCCGAACACGCACCAACAGACTACCGAGCACTTGCCAGAGTACTACCAGCAGCTTGTCCGGGTGCAGACCACCACCACACCCACCGCGTCTGTCGAACAGCAGCTGTCAGACCAGAGGCTACGCACCTGTCAGACTCCTGCCCAGCAGCATCTGCCCAGGAACCTGCTGGCAGCTGGCGGCAGTAGCGGCAGGAGCGGTGGCAGTAGCGGCGGCAGTAGCGGCAGTAGCGGCAGTAGCGGCGGCAATAGCATGCAGCACGGCCACCGCAGGGGTCATGGTCTCGCCCATGGTATGGGCGGCAGCACCGCTACCCTTGGGCACCAGGGTACACACGGCAACAGGGACGGCCATCACGGCGAGGTTCATTCTGCCCCCTCCACCAGCCACCATGGCCGTCATCGCCATCACCAGCAGCAGCAGCTGCAGCGGCAACAACCGCAGCAGCGGCCGCAGCCTCAGCCGCAGCACGCCAGCAGCAGTGCAACTGTGAGCGTGGCCGCGAGCCCCGCCCGCTTCCAGCAGCACCCGTCACAGACGAACGTCGTGTCCAGCCCCGCACGCTTTGCCCACTGGCGGGCGGCCGCTCAGCAGGCTGCTGGGGGCACCGACCGCGTGCTGCCAGGCAAAGACGTCGCCGCTGCCGCTACTGCCACTGCTGCCGCTACTGCCACTGCTGCTGCCGCCGCTACTGCCACTGCTGCTACTACTGCTGCTGCTGGCGGTCCTGCTGTGGGGCCTCGTGGGCAGGGTGGCGTGGCTGGGGCTGGTGCCTGGACACAAGCCGTCACAGCCCTTGTCAACCAATGCATGTGGGAGCATGACGATGAGGCCTCCGCGCCTTCTGCTGAAGAAGTCTCCAACCACACGCCCCTGACCACAGCACTTGAGAGGCTCCCAATGCGTGATGATGGGCTGCTGCCAGCTGCCTCAGTTGTGGCAGCCACTGCCAGGCCCCTGACCTCCAGCCAGTGGCCCAGGACCACGCTGGGCACAGCTCCTGCGCCCACCCCAGAGGTCGCCTCTGCTGCTGCCTCCTTGAAGCCAGCATCGGTTGTGGCGGCCACTACTGGTGCCGCTACGGCTGCTACTGCAGCTACTGCCGTCCCTTCCACCAAGGCGCCAACCACCTTGTACAACAGCCAGCGGCAGGCACCCGCAGCAGCAGGCCCCGCAACCACCACCTCCTCGTGTGGGAGTGCTTGCCCAGCCCTGCCAGCCCTGCCACCCATAGCCCTCCCGGCAGGCGCCCCTCAATGCACCGCCGCTGTGCATGTGGGTCCGGCCACGCCGGCTGTGGCCACAGCAGGCACAGCAGGCCCTTCAGCCCATGCAGTGCTGTGCATGGACCGGGGCATGTGGGTGGACGCGCAGGGAGCTGAATGGTGCGCGTGGAGCCCATGGGGTCCCATGCGGGAGCTCATGGCCGTTGGGCTCCCGGCCGTTGGGCTCCCGGCCGCTGGCCTACCCCATGGCGGCTCAGCAGCCTGCGTGCCATGTGGCAGTAGCACCCAGCAGCACAGCAACTCCCCCTGGTCCAAGGTCCAAGGTGACAGCCTGTCACAGCTGCCGGCCATCTTCCTGCATGCAAGCGCCCTGCCGGCGGCAGGCCTGCCCCATGCGGCTGCAGCTGCAGAAGAGCAGCGCGGCCAGGAGGTCTCCAGCACACGCTGCGGTGCAGCTGCCCGGCAGCTGCCTGAGGCCCTTTCCTCTGTGTCGTGTGCTGGGGCACAGCGCCAGCCGCAGGGCTGCAGCCACCCAGACAGACTGGCGGCGCCGCCACCCTGGCGCATGCACTGCATGCTGGACAGCCTGGCGCAGCACACCAAGTGTGTCTGGCAGCAGGCCGCAGTGCGGCCAGTGAACCTTGCATGGCTGCAGCAGCCGCCACTCCACCCACAGCCCTGCCGCATGGCAGGCCATGCGCCTCGCTCCATGCAAACTTGCCCCGGAAGGCACTTGTCAGCATGCGCAGCAGCCGCTGCCCGTCCACACTGCAACGCCTCAGTGACGGCCCCCTCGCTGCATCAGAACCACTCCCCCCCACACCCACACCCGCACCAGCCACAGCTGCAGCTGCAGCACAGCTGGAGCTGCCCTTGGGGCGTGAACCGCACCCGACTGAGTGGGGCGTGTGACTGCAAAGCCTTCAGCCTGCTGGGTTCAGCCGCCGCCTCGCAGGCACCCTCCACCGCCGCTCTCACCCCCATGGCTTCAGCTGATGTCGCCGGTGGTCACCGGTGTGGTGCGCCCGTGGTAGGCACCAGGGCAACTGCTGTTTCCGGTGGTGCCCGACCTCTTCACAGGTCACTGAACAGTGATGCCGTCCCCGTTCGCCAAAGGGTGCTGCGGCTCGACCCCCTGCGAGCCGACTTCCTGATGGTTGGGCCCGCTGAGTCAGCGGCCAGTTGGTTTGACGCGGACTGTGATGATTTGGGTGCCTTGGGTGTGGAGGCATGGGCGGGTGCAGCAGCATCATGTGGTGGCCATAACAGTCATCAGGTGAGCAACAGCACTGCTGGTTGTGAGCCTCTCTTCGATTTTCACAGGGCCTTCAGGGCAGCTGGCCTCCAGCCGCGGCAGCCGCCCCTACAGAATGGGACACTGGCCTTGGCGGGGCCGGTTGCGCGGGCCACTGCGTTCCGTGCACGTGCCGTCTTGCTGCACGGCCGCGTGCTTGCGTTGCGGCGTGCGTTCATCGCCGCCACCGCGCGCGCCGCATATGCGGAGCGGCTCATGTCTGTCGCCGTTGCGGACGCTACTGCCGAATTTCATGCCGCACAGTGTCTGGCTGCCGACCTGCGGGGCGTCCTTGTCGTCCAGCTGCAGACTGCTCCACCCATCAACAACAGCAGCAGCAGCAGCAACAGTGCCCGCACCATTACCAGCTGCAGCAGAGTCCTTGACGGCTCTGGCAGTGCCATCAGCAGCCCCCCTCGCGTGTTGCCAGCAGTCGTGGCGGAGCGTCTCCGCGCTCAACGCGCGGCAGTCAGTGCCGCTGCGCCTGTCGTTCGCTTAGCTGCACAGCTGGCCGACCACGACAGCTACGACCTTCTAGGGGCCGATGACCACTCGCTGGGTGTGAGGGATGCGTGGGAGGATGATCATGTGTGGTGCAGGGCCGTGGCGGCCCAGGGCCGGTGGCTGCGTGTGCTGCAGGCGGGCGTGGACGCTCTCCGGGAGCAAGAGGCGGGGGCACGGGACGTAGCGTGGCTCGCGCGCCGCGTGCGGGACAGCGCGGAACACGCAGCGGCAGTCACCCGCGGCGTGGTGCGCGCGCTGGGCCGGCACGGCCCGCTCGTCCCACGCAGCCCAGCCGCACCCACGCCTCAGCGCACGTCTGAAGGCGCCACAGTCCCCTGGCCCCCGAACACATTTGTGCTCCGCCCTGTGGCAGCACTGCAGGCCTCCCTACGAGCAGCTGATGCCGGCACGCACGCACTCGGCCACCCAGTCCCGGGCAGCTGCCCCATGTCCCTCAACCCACTCTCCCCCTCCTTCCTCCTCCCCCGCACGCACCAGTGCCCTGCGGCCGTGCGCGCGCCGCTCGTGCCACCGCCTGGGGCCGCGCCCCACAGCCAATGGGGCCACTGCAACATGAGCGCTGAGTGGGCGGCGGCTGGAGATTGGACCAGCTGGGGTGATGTGGCCGTGGCAGACGGCACCCCAGACGGCCGCATGTTAGAAACTGTTTGGGAGGAGAACAGCCGCCTGCTTGCCGCAGCGCTGTCTGCGTGGCAGGTCGAGGACGGTCCGTTCACAAATGAAACAGCGTGGGCGGCGGTGCGGGGCGCAGCTTTGGTGTCCCGGCGCACATGGCTCTGTGCACGGGCCGAAGCCTGGGGGACTGCGCACAGCGCGGCGCACGTGCAACTCACGCTGGCAGAGACAGCTGCGGCCATGGCTGTGGTGCAGGCGCGGCAGGCGGTGGCTGCTGCTGCAGCCACACTCCGAAACCTGCGGGCCGTTGTGCTCACCGGCCTCCCGGCAAACTGCTCTCTAACCACCTCCAAACTGCAGCTGGGCGAGGCAGGGTTGCCTGATTTGGCGCACAGCCTGGCAGGCCTGGAGGCAGCTGAACGGGCCTACGAGGCACTACCTGTACTGCCCTCAGCCGTGGTCACACCATGGTGCGGCATCCGTCACGGGTTCTTTGATCATTGGAGTGAGATGATCTACAAGGTTGTGCGGCCGGCATGGTTCACATCACACTTTTCCATCCAGTACGACGTGTCAGACGCTGCGCGGTACATCCGCACGATGGCCGACATGGTGGAGGCAGTACGCTCACAGGTGTCTGACGCCAAGGTGCTGACTCAGCGCGCGCGGCGGCTGCGGGACGGTGCAGAGCATGCAGCCACGGTTGCAGCCGAGGTTGCGAGGGCATGGGGCACCTTGCCCACGGCGGCACGCGTAGCCTTTGCGGCACAGCTGTGTGCTGCGCCGTCACCGCCCTCGCACGCCGGCGCCACACAGCACCGTTGTGGCCGCGGCGCTGCGGCCCGCACGCTCCCACCCACCTTGACCCACGCCAGCGCACACATGGCCCTGTCACAGGCCTGTACCCCGCCCCTCCCAGCACCCAAGCTGCCCTGGCCCCAGCCCGCCCCAGCCCTGCCCAAGCCGCCACCTGCTGCTGCCAGTCCCAGGGCATCCCCAGCTGAGTGCCCAAAGCCAGGCACCTGCTCCCTTGGCCCCAGGTCTCTGAGGCCTCAGAGCTCCTCCCTTGCTGTCCCTGGAGGTCTCAAACAGAGCCCCTCACAGCTGCCTCTGTCCCTGCCGCCCGCCACTGACCCAGCCGCCACGTATCAGGCATTTGTGGACCGCGCGGTGTGTGCTGCCAAATGGCGGCGGCTGCTGCAGTCGCTGCCCCCACCCCCCACGACCCCCCCAAGCGCCACCGCCGGAGGCCCTATCAGCACACCCGCTGCAGGGGCCCCAGACACAGCCCGCAAGGCAGCGGTCGCGCTCGGTGCGGCACCAGCGGCAGCGGCAGCGCTGCCCGCAGCGAGCACCGCTGTGAAGGCTGCTGGTGCAGCAGCTGCTGGCGCCCGGGTTGACCACGTCCCTCACACCTCCTCCCACAGACGCAGCTCCTGCCCCAGGCCAGGGCCTGAGTCAGTCCTGTTCTCAATCCCCAAGATTGTCCCTGGCACAGACTCCAACCGGGGTGCTGTGGCCGCAAGTAGAGTTTCACAAGGGCAGGCAGGCAGGGTCGCGGCAGCCACACCAGCAGCGGCAGCAGCAGGCAGCGCCAGCACCGCCTCCCGGACGTTGCAGAACTCGCCCATCCTGGGGGCCCCCGGGGCGGCGGCGGTTGTGGCGCACGCGCTGCATGCCGCTGTCCTGGACGCTTGGCTCAGCCGGGTTGCAGAGAGCCACAGCAGCGTCGCTGCTGCACGCCTCAACGCATCACGCACAGCCTCTGTTGATGTTGTCAGTGGCGGTGCCAGTACCAGCAATGGCACATGGGGAGGCCGCGCAAAGAATGGCAGCAGCGGCCCCGCCACCACCACCACCACCACCAGCAATAGTCACGGTGGTGCCAGCGGCAGCAGCGGCAGCAGAAGCAGCAGAAGCAGCAGCAAGCGCAGCATTCTTGCTCTGCCCTCCACGCCTGCTGCCTCCGTGATTTTGCCCTTGGCAGCTGCCCCTGCCCGTGCCCACAGCACGGCCCAGAGTGCGGCTACTGCCCAGAAGCCCAACCAGCACCAGCCAGGCTGCAGCCAGCAGCAGCCTCAGCAGCAGCCGCCGCCTCACCCTGCGTGCCCCTCTCAAGCCCCTGGCTGGCCATTCGAACGCAGGCCGTGCTTGTTACTGCATGCCGCCGCTGCTGCTGCTGTCCGTGCTGCCGGTCGCATGCTGTCCCCTGTCGCCGCCGCTGCCCCGTACTCTGCCAGCGCCCACGGCTCGCCACAGGGCCCCCCCCGGACGGGGGCATGGGCACCTTCAGTTGGCCCGTCCGGCTACCGGCACGGTTCGGTGTACGGGGTCACGTTCAGGCGGCCCACAGCCTTGGGCAGCGGCGCCCTGCTGTCCCTGCCCCAGCTGCTGCCCGCCGTCATGCCCATGGCTGGCACGGCAGCCGAACAGCGCGCTGCGGCCGCTGCAAGCCGGTCCAAGTGTGCTGCCGCCGCCGCTGGCAGTGCCGTGGGCGCTGCTGCAGCAGCAGCCCTGGGCGGTGTTGCTGCGGCGTCCAGCGTGAGCGCTGCGGTGGCTGCGTCCGGCAGCGCTGTGGGCTTCCTGGGTACTGTTGGGGCAGCAACGGCCACTGGAATTGGTGGCGCGGTCATAGGCATGGGCGCAGCTGCTGCTGGTCAGGCAGCCACTGCCAGTGTGGCTGGCGCGTTTGCTGCAAGTGCCGGTGCGGGCCTGTGGCCGTCTGCATCAGTGCCGGCGGCTGCATCGGCAACAACCGCTGGTCGTGCCACACGCACCATCTCAGCAGGCGGCCTCAAGACAGGCACCAAGGCACGCTCAGCTGCGACCCCTGCTGTTACTGCTACTGCTCCTGCTACTGCTCCTGCTGCTACTGCTACTGCTGCTACTGCTCCTGCTGCTACTGCCATATCCCCGGGGCCTGCCGCTGCTGCACCGCGTAAGCAGCAGCCGGCACGTGAAGCCGCAGCCCGGCCAGCAGCCCCCGCTCCCCCCCAGGCGGCCCCCTTCTTGGCCACGTCCCGCCCTCCTGCCACATCTGGCCTCGAGGCCATCCCCGCACTGCCCAGAGCCATTGCCTTGGCCCCTGCCGTCCTTACAGCCGGCCCCAAAGCCATCCCCCTCTCACCAGCCGCCATCCCCCTGCACCCAGCTGCTATGCCAACGGCCACCCATGGTTTGCCAACAGCCGCGCATGCGTTGCCAACCGCCACCCAGCTCCTGCCAACCACCACCCAGCGCCTGCGGGGCGCCTGGAAACAGGTGGCACAGCAGAAGCAAGTAACACAGCAGAAACAGGTGGCCCGCACGCTGCAGCCAGGCGCTCTGAGCCTCCAGCAACTCTTTGCAGATGGCACCGTGCAGGTGGTCAACGAGGGGCCATCAAAGCTCGCATCCTTATTCACGAAGCAACGCAATGGCCCAGAGGGGGAATGCTCTGGCGCAGTGGGGGCCGGCTCCAAACCTGCAGCTTCACCCCTGGTGCTCGCCCCAAGCCGTGCGCTGGCGGTGCCCACGCCCCCCCGGATACCCATTTTCCCCTCGGCGCGTGCTGCCGCGAGCCGCCGGCTGCGGGCCAACACCACAGCGGCGGCCACGCCAGTTGAGGACACATACTGTGTGTGTGACTGCCCCGAGGAGGAGGAGGTTGAGGAGGAGGACGAGGCAGGGCTGGGGGGCTTCAGCAGTGGAGACAGGGTGCCCCGAGTGCCGCGTGAATCCTCCAAGGCGCAACTCAGGATGCACAAGCTGCTGGTGGCGGCAGTGCGGGCGGTGGAGCGCGGGGGCCAGCTGCACCCGTTGCAGTGGCAGCCGGGCATGTTCGAAGAGGTGGGCAGCTTCCTGAACGGCCCTCGAGGCTGGGACTGGCGCGAAGAGGGGCCTGAAGGGGAGGACGAGGAGGGGGAGGGGCTTGAAGGGCAAGTGTGGGTCTTCCAGGTGTCCTATGATCAGTCTCCCAAGCCAGCACCTCTCCAGTCCCACAGCCGCGGTGCACAGAACGCCACGGCACAGGGTGTTCAGCGTCAGGTGTGGTGGAGGGGTGTGGCGCCAGCCAGCGCCAATGCCACCCAGCAGCCCAAGGTGCCTGCTCAGCAACAGGGGTCAGGGTCCATGCATGGGACACCTGCTCTATACGGCCTGCTGACGAGGGCTCGGCCACAAGCAGGTGGTCTGTTGCTGCTACCACTGGACCCCAAAGCCACGAATGCCACGTCGAGTTGGGGCGCATGTGGGAATTCAAGCCCACTGCTCGACTCAACGCAAGCATGTGGAGGCGGGGGGCTGCTGCCTGACGCAAAGCCGGGGCTGCCTCCAGCAACGCAGCTGGTGGTGGGGCCGCATGTCGCGCCGGCGGCTGCCAACTCCAGCAGCGGCAGCACGCCCTGCGCCCTGCAGCCCCGATCCCCCTGCAGCGGCCGCGCACGTGAGGGGTGGGACGGCGACTCGCTGCACCGGCTGGTGCGGGCGCTGCAGGGGCCGGCTGTGGGGCTGGGTGTGGCCGCTAAGCGGCTGTTGGACTTCATCGCAAAGCTTGAGCGCCGCGTACAGCGTGCTGCAGCACGGCTGCCCCCACCCCCCACGACCAGTAGCACCGCCACCACCAGCATCACCGGCACAGCTGTTGCACCTGCGCCTGCTGCCAACACAGTTGTGACTGTAACTGCCAGCTCAGGCACTGCCAGCACGGCCGGCAGTGCCTCAGCCCCCGCTTGCAAGTTCATGAGACTGCAGGAGGACAGCAGCTGGGCCTGCTATCAGGGTCTGCGCGGGCGCGGCCGGGGCAATGGCCGGGGTCACAGCCGTCAGGCACATGCAGCGGCCCCACCCACTAGCCAGCGTGCAGAGGCTGAGGATGTACTGCCTGCACCAGGTGGTGTACTGCCTGCACCAGGTGGTGTACCGCATGCAGGCGGTACGGAGGTGGATGCTGTGGGGCAGCAGCCCGAGTGCAAGCTGCTCAGGCTGCAGGAGGATGGCACCTGGGCGTGTGCGCGCCGCTCTGCTCAAGCTGCGCGTGGCCAGCACCGGAACGCGCGCCGGCAGCAGCAGCAGCCGCCGCTGCCGCAGCAGCAAGCCGCGGCGGCCGCGCATGGTGTACAGCGCGGCAGCGGCAGTAGCGGCAGCAGTAGCGGCGACAGTATCAGCGACAGCCGTGGCCGTGCCTGCAAGCGCATGCGGCTCGTGGCGGATGGGTCTTGGGAGTGTGTGCGGCCAGCAGGCCTGAAGGCCTCTGCTGCAAAGAGGCTCTCTCATGAGGTGGGGCAGCTCCCTAGGGGCATGGGCCCAGTGGCCTTGGCACGGCAGTCAGCCCTACCGCCAGTGCCCGACAACAGCACCAGCAGCGGCTCTACCACTAGCGGCACCTCCAGCAGCAACAGACGTTCAATGCGGCCGGCAGCAAGTGCGCTCGTGCCAGCGGCAGCTGCCGCGCCGTGCGCCACCCCCAAGCTGCTGCCCTTGGCGGACCCGCTCCAGCGGCTGCGATGCGTTGCGGCGGGTGCGGTACGGCTGCAGGGCGCGGCGCGGGAGGTGGCGGTGGCATTGGCGGAGGTGGCGCGGTGTGTGGCGGGCGCGCGTGCGGCACGCCTTCCACGCCATGAGGTGCGGCGGGCGTGCGGGCGGGCGGGGGGAGGGGCTGGGCCGGGGTGTGTTTGTGTGTATTCTGTGCATACCCTGTCACCCTCCGAACCTTCGGCTTGTACATTCCAGGCGTTGCAAAACCTTAACACGCTAGCTGACCATGCACCTGCCGAGCCCCGCACCGCAGCCGTGTAACTGAAACTGTGTCATGACTTGGCGGATGCAGGTCGGTCGCGTGCTGGAAGCGCTGCTGTCTGGTCGTGGCCATGGAAACCTTGGAGACCAGGGGGACCATGGCGGTGTGAGGGTGCTTGGAGACATGCGGCGTGCGGCGGCGCGCGTAGATGGGGTGCTTGCTGAGCTGCAGCCCCTCCTTGGATGCGCCAAACACAAGTAGGTCTGCTAAAGTGCTGCTCGCCCTTGTCATGGCTTGCGTGATATGTGTGGAGGGGAGGGGCTGGGGGTGTTAGGTTGAGTAGGATGAGGCCCGGTGGTCTGCGGTGAGGGGCTGCGAGCGCGGTGTGCTGTTGGAAGCGTGGTACGGTATCTTTGTGGGAAAGAGAGTATGTTTTAAGGGAGGGATAAGAGGGTGGGGTGGGTAGGTGGGTGCCAGGGTTGATTGCGCTCAAGTGTATGACAGCCAGGCAGGCCGATAGCTGGGCTTTTCAGTTGTGCCAGTTGCTGACACCCATTTCACCCCTACCACCACACCCCACCACCCCTCGCACCCTCCACCCACAGTGCTCTCCAGACACTCCTCGACGCGCGGCGCCTGGCAGGCTTGGCCAACGAGCTGGAAGCCGCCGCCCGCCTAGCACTCGCCAGCAACACGACAGCCATCGCGGCCGGCGGCGTTGGGGCCGTGAGGGCGTCTCACACCCCCCACATGGCCGCGCCCCGCTCTTCCAACCGCCGCACGCAACGTGTGGCGCGCGCAGTCGCCCGGGCGCTGGCGACGGTGGCAAAGGACGCGGCGGCCGTCGCTCGTGCAGCCGAGGCAACTGCGCCTCTGGCACACCGTGTCATGGTGCAGGCGTCAGGGCAGCTCGTGCGGGCGAGCCGTGCGCACAGCTTGCTGGCCGCGATGGCTCCTGGTTCCAGTGAGGATCAGGTTGGGCGCAGCCAGTCAGAGTGAGCCGTGGGTGCGAAGGGCCTGCTGGCTGTGATGGCCCCTGTGAGAGCTCCATGGCTCCAGTGAAGAGGTTCAGGGGGAGGACAGTTCTTTTACTGAGCTGCCTGCGGCTGCAAACCATGGGGGGCGCAGAAGCTGTGAAGGAAGCGCTGCAGTAGCCGATCATGGCTGCCAGCACACACAGGCCAGGTCCTGCCAGGCTGTGTGGCATGTGAGCTCATACTGTGTGGCTCGAAGCTCAGGGCTGAGCTGTGAGAACAGCCATGCACCGCGTTCTGAGCCCTGTATGGGTGGGTACGTGGTGAGTCAACGGGGTACAGGTGGCGGGTGTGGCGACATCGTGAAAAATTGGGCAGCTGGCGATCCACCTACGCACAGCTGCAGGCTGCCACTCCGAGACTTGTATGCCTTGATGAATTGGCTGATGACTGGAGAAGCGGGATTGAGATTTGGAACAGAGCGGCCGCAAGGACGGTGCCGGCGTCTTGGGTGCGGGGCTGCAGCTGAGTTGCATGTGTGCCTGGGCGCACTTGTTTGGGAAGCTGCATGGGTAAGCTGCAATGCCTGCGCTGCCCGTGCCTGCAGTGTTCAATCCATGCCAGGTGGCTGCTCGTACCCACCTAATCATGAAAATCTGTACCAACAGCCTGAATAGGCAGCCGATACAACAGCCTGAAGACACAATTGAGTGGGTGTGCTCGGTGTTTTCTGTTCGTGCTCGTTCTGAGCACATGGCTGTCGTGTCGTGTTGGCAGTACGTGTGTGCTCGTACATGTGAGAACGTGTGTGTACTGCCTTGAGCGCATGTGCGCTCCGTTGGCTTGGGTTAGACCTACGTTGACTTTGGGGTAGGCTGTGGTCACTTGCGTTGACCGGCCACCTGTGTCGATGGCTCTCGGTATCTTGTATTGATTGCCCTCGCCACTCCCGAGTGTGTTGAGGATCGTGGGCGTGCTCTGTGCGTGCCTGCTTGCTTGTATTGACAAAGGTGCCATCGTGCCAAGTGTACCAGTAGCGAGAACGAGCTGCCTGTGTGAACTCTTACAATGGCAGTGGCAAATCAAAGATGGCCAAGGGCACCTCGTCAGTGGTCCCTGATACCTTCTATAGGTCTATCACCTTTTTCAAGGGCCGCTTCTGTACCACCACCTTGCCCCGCCCTAGGCCCTTGCCACTGCCCCCGAGACGACGTGTGCTTTGTGTAGTTGTGTCTGGCTGTGCATTGATGGCCGGGTGTTGTGCAAGCTGCAAGGCATTGCACGTTTTCACTGGCCCTGTGAACTGAGCCCGCCTTCCTCCTTGCAGCCCTCGTCCCGTGGCCAGCACACAGGGGGCACCCTTGGCCACTGTGTACCATTAAGGACTGAAGCTGGCAGGCCCAAGGGCGTTGACTGTCCTGCACCGTTAGTTGCCAGGCTGCCACTAGCCGTGGGCTTTGTTGATGTTGTAACTTGCTTCTTTACGCCCGCCCTGCATGCTGGCGAGGCATGATCCCCATGTCACGCCATCCCATGCCATGTGGGAGGTGGTTGTTATTCCCTTGCAAAGATCGCTTGTTGCCTGCGACTGTGTGCTGCTGCTGTGTTTGGCATGGGATGCAGGCCATGCAGGGCTATTGTTCGCGTGGCCATGCATGCGTGCATGCACAGCATGCAGGCAGCAGAGCCTGATGTGCCCTGAGTGCAGTGCATCCGTTTGCATGAGTGTGCTGTGCCTTCCCATCTGCCAATGTTCGTGAGTGGAGTGGCTTGCATGGCAGCGATGTCTGCGTGCTGCCCCGAACACCACCCCACACAATCAGTGTGAGGCAAGTTTCAAGGCCAGCTCTTTGGCTGCTGGCACGTGTAACCCCGACCTGCGTCCCAAGCAGAGAGGATCCCCTTGCAGCCCTGCATCTCAGAACACAAATGCTTGTGGGGCCCATTGGAAGTACAGTACACTGCTGCCCATCTGGTGCAGTGCACGTCTTTTAGTACGCAGACCGTCTGGCGGTACGCTGATGCTGCCTGTCTGTGGTGCAGTACTGCTGGTGCTGCTGCTGCTGTGCTGCGGCACCCTGCGGGTTAGGGGCAGAGAGAGAGTGAGAGAGAGAGAGAGAGAGAGACTGCCCAACAGCTCTTCATGGCCGCACCCTGCCGTGCCCTTTTACACGACCCTCACGAGCCAGCAGCATGCAAAGAAGACAGCCCAGAAGCCCCCAGTAAACACTCAAGAAAGACATGGCCCCCCCAGATTTGTCATCCCTTCTCACCCATGCATTTACATGCACCCACGCACCGGACAAGGTCCCCCCGCCATTCCCCCAAAACCACCAGCCACACACCCACACACCACTGCCTCATGCGCATCACAAACCTGAATGCTGAGCAGCAGCTGCCTTACAGCTTGATTCCAAAGCCCAGGGCCTGCGCAAGCCCACGCATGAATGCGGAGACAGTCACACAATCCATCCTCACACCTCTGATCCCCCAGCCGCGCAGAGCAGCAGGGCACCCCAAGCAGCAACACGTCACACAAGCTCTCAGTCCCAACACTGCCTTGCGCACGCCTCTCCCCAGCTGGGGCGCCCGGTGGGCGGGCATCTCGCGACTCAAATCAGTGAGAGTTTGAAAGCGGTTCAAAACCAGTGCACAGCAAACCAGGGATGCCCCTGCACGCCAGGAGGCAAACCCTTCCATCCCCAATCTTGAACACAAGCCGAAGGAAGCAGCAGGAGACCCATTCGATGTGTTTCATGAGAGGCCTGGACCCTTCCTGCTGGATTCCACGACCATCCCACACAGCAAGTATTATAACACACACATCTATGCGCCATGATGGGCGTACGATGTAACCAACAGACACACACACATGACTCATGACATGTCGCAGCACACACACACAATAGGACGGGGGGAGATGAGCCCACCCCTTACAGTTCCTACCCCTTGCAGTTCCACCGCAGCCAACCAACCATACACACACTACGAGACTGCACACGTGCGGTTACGGGTTGCTCCTGCCACCACGCAGTAAACAGAGAACGCATTGATGGGGGGATCTGCTGGCCGGCTTGCTTGGCTCTTCTCGGCGAGAGAGTGTTCGTTTTGGCAGCAGCTGGCAGTGCCTGTGATCAGTGGCATCCTCAGCCTCCTCCTATGCACACAAGCCACGTCAGCAGCACACAATACAGGCCCTCAGCACCCAACACGTCCTCCATCTCTCCCTCCCTCACTCTCCTACCATTTCCCTCTGACTCTCTCCCCCCCTGCAAGCTGCAGGGGGGCGGCTTATTGGCACGGGCTGTGCTGACTGATGCCCTGCAGGCGCTACAGCCAGTGCAGCGGCATACAGGCTGGCAGCGCATACGCGCGCAAGTGCACGCGGCCGCGCGCCTCGCACGTCACACATCCGCCCTTTCATCTTTCCCAACCATCTCTCTCACTCGCACTCGATCTCTCTCCCCGCATCTGTCCAGCTCTCTCTCTCTCTCTCTCTCTCTCTCTCTCCAATCCCCTCTGCGTTCTCTCGCTTCAACCTCAGCTCACTCTTGCAGTCTTGCTGTTGCTCCTGCACGCCTGTGGCAAGCAGCTGCTTGCAGCGCATGCGCACCCGGCGCTCCTCTCTTACGCCTCCTGCGCCTCCTCTCCACACGCCTCCTCTCCTTCAACTTGCGCCGCAGCTATCTAATCAGCGGTCCCTTGAGCTCCTGCCGCACCAACTACTGCACTCTATGGGAGGATGGCTGGGGGCCAGCAGCTGACCAAGTTCCATGTTCAAGTGGTGTGGATGGCACTGATCTGCTGTCCCCCCTGCCCCTCAGCCCCCCCAGGCTCGGCTCAGCCTCTCCACCCCAGGTCACCGCGTCGTGGAGCGCTGGGGTGAGGAATCAGTGCCGTCACTGCTGCGGCCCCTGGCCTTGCCCCTGGTGCCCCCCGGCCTGGTGCAGGTAGCTGTACAAGTGCATGATGGGCGCGGCACCCATGCCGGAGAAAGGCAGGGACCCCACAAACGGCTGGGGGTCTCCCTGGCTTGCCGCCATGGCCACCATGGCTGCGGCCGCCGCCCCGGGACCCGCCATGTCCATGGGGGCAGCACCCCCTGGCCCCAGGCCAGCTGCCCCCACCACAGGGCCCCCAGGAGCTCCATGCGATGCCGCCAGCAGCGCTGCCAGCCCACCGGGGTTCTGCCCTGCCACCATGGCCGCTGCTGCGTGCTGTGCGGCCGAGCCCGGCCCGGCCGGCCCAAACCCGGCCGCTGCAGAGTATGGGCTGAACCCCGCCGCCATCGCAGCCGCCGCCAGCTGTTGCTGCGCACCATGGAGTGAGCCAGCAATCCCCCCCGGCTGCCACCCCCCTGCCTGCAGCAGTGCGGCGCCAGGCACTGCCTGGTGCCCTGGGCCCCCACCCCACCCCACGGCCCCGACATTACCCGCGCCCGCACGCCCCCCCGGGTGGGCCCCGACCCCGTCGTGGTCCATCGCCATCGCCCCCCCGTCCACACCCTGCGGCGGCGGCTGCTGCTGCGATCGAGGGGACACGGAAGCCGTACCGTCCCCCCTGCCACTAGCCACCGCCCCGCTGTGGCTCGGCCCATCACTCATCGCCGGGCCGCCCACACCCCCACTGGCGCAATCCACGAGGTCGGTGTCGCAGTACAACGGGTCCCAGTCCCCTGGGTCCGCGACCCCACCGCTGCTGCGCGTCGCGATCGTACCGCCCAGCCCTCGGGCTGTACTGCCGCCGGCCTGTGGCCCAGGGGAATCTGTGGCCATGGCCATGGATGTGGCGGCCACCGCGGCCGCCGACCGGTGATGGGATCCAGACCCTCGCTCGTCCAAGGTTGGTGTGGCAGCGCTGCCGTGGGGGCCCCCCACACGTGCAGCACCAGCACTACTACCACCAGCACCACTGCTGCCGCCGCGGCCGCCGACCACCATGCCCCGCGCACCCCGCGTGCCGTCCGCCCCGTCCGCCAGCGGTACACCCGGGAACGCGGCTCCACTGTCTGACGAGGATGTCGGCACGCCGCCCGCCGTACCGCCCTGGGCCGACATGTACTGCGGGAGGCCCGCGCCGCCGCTGCTACTGCCACCCGCGCTACTGCCCGCAGCGCTCGGGCGGAACGCGTGCGACGGGGCACCGGCAGGTCCCACGCCTCCGAAACCGGGCCAGCCTGTATGCTGGGTCGTTGCCCCTGCCACGCCCGCCGGCGGGCCCCCTGCAACCCCCCCACTGGCGGGGCCCCCAGCCGCCGCTGCTGGCCCCGCACGGCCCTCGTAGGAAATGCGCATGCGCTGTGCCTGAGGTGGCCCCACCGCTGCTGCGTCCGCCGCCGCTGCCGCCTGCTGCTGCTGCTGCTGCTGCTGTGTGGCCGTTGCCTGGCGCGCTGCCTCCATTGCTAACATCGTGATGTGGCTCATGTCTGCTGGGCTCAAATGCCCAAGCAGGAGGCTGGTGTTCAGGGACTGGGCAATGGCATTGGGACTCGCAGGGGCCCCTGGGGCCATGCCACCTCCGGGGATGGCCCACCCCACCTGCTGCTGCTGGGGCCCTGCAGGCAACCCGCCTGGCACGCCCCCCTGCATGCCGCCCTGCATGCCCCCCTGCTGCTGCTGCTGCTGCTGTGCAGCAGCCACTGCCGCGGCTGCAGCCTGTGCCGCAGCCTGCGCCGCCTGCTGCATGTGCTGGGCCAGGAAGGAGGCAGAGGGGGTGGTGCCCAGCGCAATGCTGGACGGCAGCATTCCCGGCCCGCCCATGCCCATGCCCACAGTCCCCGCAGGAGGCTGAGGCGCCCCATTGCCGCTGCCACCGCCGCCGCCGCCGGCCCCGGCCGCTACCATCGCCGCACGGGCGTTCGCGACGCCCGCTGCAAACTGCTGCTGGTGCTGCTGCTGTGCAGCGGCTGCAGCAGAAATCGCCAGCATGTTGGCACTCCCCGCTGCGGCTGACTGCTGCTGACCTGCCAGCACCGCCGCCATGTGCATGGTAGCTGGCGTTGGCATGGAGCCAGCCAGGAAGTGGGGTACCCCCGAAGGTAATGAACTTGCTAGCTGGGCGGCAGCTGCCCCCGCGCCCTGCGCCTGCACCGCCTGTTGCATCAGCTGCATCGCGATGGCAGTCGCCTGCGCGTGCGCCTGCGCATGCAGCTGCTGCTGCATGGGGTTTGCATGGCTGGTGGGCGACGTGGGGCCCCCCATGCCATGGGACCCACTTGGCCGCCGCCCGCCGCTGTTGGTCGGCGATTGATGTGAGACCTGGGTTCCTCCCTGCCGCTGCGCCTGCGCCTGTGCCTGTGCCTGCGCCTGCACAGCTTGCTGCTGCTGCTGCTGCTGCTGCGCTGCCATCGCCGCAGCAGCCGCCTGGTGCGCAGCGGCAAACGCAGCGGCTGCACGCTGCCCCTGCTGCCCCGCATATGACGTGCCCAGCGTGGGTGCTTGGGCCGCCGTCGCCGCAGCCATCGCAGCAGCTGCGCCCGCCTGTGCGCCTGCCTGCTGCGCCGGCGAATCAGATGCTGTGCGCT
The DNA here is from genome assembly GCA_001662365.1 of Chlamydomonas applanata. Taxonomy (NCBI): domain Eukaryota; kingdom Viridiplantae; phylum Chlorophyta; class Chlorophyceae; order Chlamydomonadales; family Chlamydomonadaceae; genus Chlamydomonas; species Chlamydomonas applanata. Next base: position 20,093 of record BDCZ01000526.1, read on the forward strand.
TGGTGGGAGTGCCCATGAGATAGGCAGGAGACATGTAGGAGCCAACCAGGGCCGCTGCTGTAGCACCCCCAAAGCTCCCAACCATCTGCTGCTGCTGCTGCTGCTGTGCTGTGGGCACGGGTGCCCCAGTGGGGTTGCCCGCCATAACACCGCCTGTGGCCGGCACCCCGCCTGCTGCGGTGCGCGCGGCCGCCACGCCCTGCGACAGCCCCCCCGCCCCCGCAGCGACGGGCTGCGGCGGCACAGGCGCCATGGACGGGTGCGGCGCACGCGGGTCGGGCTGCGGCTGGAAGGGCCCCGTGAACGGCGCCCCGGTAATGAATGGGTGGGCGGCCGCCTGGCGGGGGGTCCAACGTGTACGGGGGTCTACGTCCAGCACGCCCAACAGCAGGTCGATGAACGCCTCACGTGCACGCCGCTCGCGGGCGATGTCCTCGTCCTGCAGCGGTGCAGCCGCACACGATGAAAAAGGCATTGCACACAACGCGGCGGTCGTGCGTGTGCACCGAGGTGTTCACGTGCATCGCATCTTGCAAATGTAGTACATCGGCGCTGGGAAGCGTGTGGCGCAGGGGAGCGTGTGCTCATGTCGTGGGAACAGCAGGCAAACAGCGAAGGTCTTGATCACTTCAAGGATGATACTGAAGGATACAACGGGTGTGGGTGCCGGTGGGTGAGCGTTAGGCAAGGGTCAGGTCAGGGGTATGCAAAGTGTGCGCTAAGTCTGCGAGGTGGGGGCAGGTCTGGCCACCACTGGCACCATCCCAGCCCACACCCGCAGCCACACCCTGGGCGCTGATTGTAAATTGGTGTCACCCACCGAGAGGCCGTGGCGCATGGGGTACGACGCAATGATGTCAGCTAGCCGCGTGTGCTGGAAGTAGCGCTTGCCGGCGGGCGCCTTGCACCCGTTGCGCAGCTCAAACTCGGCCTGGCTCATGAGCACGTACTGCGGGCCCGCACCGCCCGAACCGCCTGGGCGGCCCGCAGCAGGCGGCGGTACGAAACCGCCGCCACGGGGGATGGACGCGGAGAGGAGGGAGAGGTCGGGGCCGAGGGAGCTGCCCAGCACGGGGGGCCCCCCAGGACCTCTTAAGGAGCCGGCCGCTGGCCCGCTGCCATCCGCGAGCCCCCCTGCGGGCCTCACCATCCGGAAGTACTTGCCCGTGTGCTTGGCCTCTGCCAGCAGCCAGGCTGGTGGCGTGCCCAGCATCTCCACGATGCGCACCAGCAGGTCGTGCTCAGACGCGCCTGCGGGTGTGCCACAAGGTGTGCTGGTTTTGTCAAGGGCTGCACATACCTTGGTGTACTTTCCGTTGCGTATTCGCTGCACATTCGTTGTGTAATCTTCGCTGTGTATTCGCTGTGTATTCGCCTCCTGCTACGGTATGCGCTTGGTTTGGTTGCTTATGTTGCTTGGTTGTGCGCACGCTCCTTCAGTTTCTCATGCGGTTGGTTCTGTCCAGCTTCCAGGATCACAGCACGCAAATGACAGCTAGTGTGAAGGCCGGTTGACAATCCTGTGGTTCCAATACTGCGGTTAACAATCGAATGTTGATTGGCCTGTAACAACGCACCTGGGAACAGGGGCAGCCCCAGGAAGAGCTCAGCCGCAACGCAGCCCAGTGACCACATGTCGATTGCGACATTGTACGACGTGCCCAGCACCACCTGCGGCCAGCCATTTTGTCGAGTGTGTTGTTAAGTTTCTTTCTGGCTTTCCTTGCAGAGGTGGCTGAGTAGGAGTTGGGCTTGAAGTGGACTGCACCAGCCCGTGCGCGCGTGGCTGACCTGCGTCTGTCTGACTGGACACAGGTCTGACTGGCACGCGCGTACATACCTCCGGTGAGCGGTAAAAGCGCGATTGGATGTACGAGTATACGGTACGGTTCTCAAAGCATGCGCTCCCAAAGTCAATGAGCTTGATCTCGCCACTCTGAGGGCTCTTGAGCAGTACGTTCTCGGGCTTCAGGTCACAGTGGATGATGGCGGCGTCCCGCAGTACCGCGAGGGAGTCGAGCAGCTGGCGCAGAAACATCTGCAGGCACAACAAGGTGTGTAGGGTGGAGTGCGTGGGATGTGGGGTGTGGGGGTGGGGTGTGGGATGGGTGGGCGTGATGGGGGGAAGGAGATGGACCGCACAGGCGGAGAGGTGGTGGCACAGCCAGGAGCCAGGAGCTAGTAGCAATGTACCCCATGGGCACCTGGGGTGGCCACACACACGCGGCCATGCTCTTCTCGTCCCCTTCCTTTTCTCTCCCTCACGCCCCAAAACCAATAAGCCCCCCAGCGCCCCTCTCCCTCTCCCCCGTCTCCCAGCCCTTGCCCATCCCCTCTCATGCGCCTTCAAGAATCCCTCAGTGCCCCCCCCTGCCCCCCCCCACCACCACACACACACACCACCACCACACACATTTCCTCCCCTCCTCCGCACCTGCACCAGCTGCAGGCTCAGCCCACGGAAGCCGTTGCGCTTGAGCAGCTCAAACAGGTTGACGTCCAGCTTCTCAAACACGAGGCACAGGTGCTTGCGGAACAGGAAAAAGTCGGTCATGCGCACGATGTGCCGCGCGTCGGTCGGGTCACACCGCGTGTTGAGCAGCTGCAGCAGACCAATCTCCACGCGCGCCTGCAGTACAGCGGTACCGCAGTGCAGCAGTACATACAGGCAGTACATACGGTACGGCACCCGGCGCGGCATGCGGCAGTGCGTTCATCTGGGTTGCAGCTCCCACGCATAACCCACAACCAGCTTGTGGCAATGTGTGACCAATTTGCCCCCCCTTTTTCGATTGCTCGGTCCCCCTTTGACAGCACAGCGACCCCAACAACCTCCAGGTCCCCCACGCATGCGCAGCGGTCGCACCTGATGGTAGTATGCGGGCTGATTCTTGATCACCTTGACTGCCACTGATTTGCCATGCTCCTCCGACCAGCAGCTGGCCACCTGGCCAAACGTGCCCTGCAGCAGCCATGCGCGAGACAAGACATGGACGCATGGCAATCCATGCAGCGCACGATTCACACCCGTATACGTGTTGCACTGTGGCGTGTGCTGCGGCACGCAAAGCAGGCACGTGCGCGCACAGGCGCATGCCGCCCGCTCTATGCCGCCCTATGGCATGCGTCAACTGTGTGCCGTGCATGCGTCCGCATGGCTGCGCACACGTCACGTGTGGCGCTGAGTGTGCGTGTGCGGTGTGTGATGTCATGATCAGTCCCCCCTGCCGAGCTGTGTCAGACATGCCGTGCACCGCCACCATGCACGGCTGGGTGCAGCACGTGGCCCCTGCGGATGCGACGGTGGCTGTGTCCGCGAGTGGCACACGGCCCGCATGCATGTGGCCTATTCATCCGCCCGCACCTCGCCCGGCCCGCATGCATGTGCAACGGCCGCAAATCCCGCTGAGCACAAGCACCCCAGCACCCCACAGCTCGCACACACACCTGTCCCAGCATGTCCTGGATGACATACTTGCGGCTGATTCCACTGCTGGGGTTGTGGTGGAGCAGCACGTCCCCCACATACAGAATCAGGTCGCTGTTCTCGTTGTCAAACCCCTCGTTCTTCAAGCCCTGGGAAGGCTTGGTCAGTACGCGCTTGGGATTGGCGACCTGGCTGTACTGGAATCCCTGGTTGCTCTGCGCATACATGTTCACAAGCCCGGCTGTGACCTTGGCCACGACGGACTGCCCTTTGCGCTTCAGCTGCTGGCTCTGTTGCGGACCCGAGGGGCCTGCCGCAGCGTCCCCCGTCTCCGCATAGCGCCTAAATGCTGAAGAGTATGACTCCCCCTGATTGCTGGGGAGGGGAGACGCATCTGAGCCGGACAGCGGGGATGGCGAGGGGCTGCCACCGTTGCCTCCTGCTGTGGTCGACGGTGCTGACGATGCAATCATGTGGGATGCCCCCCCACTCTGATGATCTGTTTTGCCCTGCCAAGTCCCTCCGTGAACGACGCCAGCCATAGCACTGGTGCCGCTGCCAGTGTGCATGCCATGACTATGGTCCTCCTGCCTTTGTTCCTCTCCCTCGAATAGAATCCCGTCCTCGTCGAATTCTAATCCTTCTTCAGGCTGAGATTGCATTGTGCTGTGCTACATTCGTCGAGGGTGGTGATCTGCAAGGTGCATGAATGGAATTGCTCTGCCTGCGCCAAGCTGCAGACATACTCCATGCATTTCAAGCAACTCTATGTTGTGGAACAATCCCAGGACCGGGGGAACTTCAGCTTCCCATGAAGCCACACAGACCGAATGGGCCGGGCACACGCTGTCTGGCCACGCACGATGCAACCGGGTGTTCACCTAGGTAATGAGTGGTCCAAGCTTCGTGCTCCTTCGTCGCAGGCAAGAAAATGGGGCCCCACGTGATTGTCCACGCTTGTGTCTCCGAGGGCGTACAATCAAGAGAGATTCACCAGCACCAGAATTATGTGCACGCCTGGCAGTGGAAGTTGTGTCTTTGTCTTTGTCCAAGTCTATATGTGCAGGTCTGCCAAGTGGGCTGCGTGCAAATTCTAGTGCAAACGACGCCCCAGATTGGGCGTGGATCACGATGTGGGCACATTTCATGCAACCTGTTGTGTAATGAGTGTTGCTGTCATGTGGTGTCCAGTCGTGGCTGTCGGTGCAGCGTGATCCGGGATGGGTCGGCCATGAGCGGCCTGCTGCCATTGCTGTGGTGCCTGGCATGCTTGTCAGGGGCAGGCCTTGCCAGGCCCCTTCATGACCATCACTTCAGAGGCAGCCAGCAGGGAGCTAGCAGGCATCATTGGAACAGCAGCAGCTGGAGCAACAGCAGCCTGGTCAACATTACCAGCTCCCTTGAGTTGGAAGAGTTGTATGACGTGTATACGCGCCATGCGCCAGGCGCTCAACTTGGCTCAACACACCAGCATGGACCCGCACACGTCGTGGGCACGTACAGAGGTACACCACACAGGAGACCCGCAAGCTGCATGGCTGCATGGCGGCATGCCGCTGCCCTGCGTCTCCTCTCCTGCAAAACTAACCCAAGCACATGCCCGCCATGCCGAGGGCCCTCACCGCTGTGCATGCACTGCATGCATCGCGTGCTGGCTCGCGCATGGCCCCCCCACCCACGTTCCAAGCACACCCATACGCTGCTGCCCTGCCCCCCGGCCACTTGCAGGTTCATGGATAGCTGCCAGTGGGGAGGGGGCAGCCAGATCACAATGGGAACTGCTGTATGGCGTACAGCCTACGGCCCCGCGTCCCCTGCCACCCCCACCCTCCCCCTCCCCGAACGTATCCCAACTGCTGGGCCGGGGCCGGCTGGGGCGGCTGCTACTGCCACCACCCTCGTACAGCCGTACCGCGCTACTGCCTGGCCATGACCATGGGGTGCTGGTGGTGCACCTACGGCCACTGCAGCAGCGGGCAGCAGGCAGTGATAACAATGATGGCAGGGCCAGGAGTGAGGATGAAGTGAGCCTCGATGACCTGGAGGGGGGTGGCTTCCACTTGGAGGGTGACCAGAGTGAGCAGCAGGACACAGGGGGGGAAGGGGAGCCAGGACCTGTACCGCTGGTCGAGCCCGTGGAGGTATGCCTGCGGCTGGACATGCATGGACTCTCTGCGCCCTGCGCGCCTGGCACGCCGATACCAGGCCGGATCGTACAGGGCCTTGTTTTTTTGGACTCCACAATTCACGGACCATGTCAGCCACCGCGGCCGGGCCGCCAAGTAGACGGATGGCCCCCACGCCTTGCATGCACAAACAAGCCCGCATGTTGGATGCTGTTTGCATCCGGGCAGGTCTTGCATGGCACCTGGGCAGACCTTGCATGGCAGACCTGCATTGCATGGCACCTGCGCATCTGGCACCTGATGACGCACATGGTTTACTACCCCACAACTGTCCACGGCTTGCACCCTGATCGGCTGATGGTGTGCCTGACCATGTGCTCGCAACAACAGGGCGAGCTGGTGCTGCGTGGAGCAGAGCCAGGGGGGGGGTCAGCTCACGCGGTGCGGTTCAAGGTAAGGCTTGGGTGGCAACATTGATAAAAGCTCACACACTGGTCATATACTGAGTTTATGATGCTTCCTCAGGAAGTTCCTGGTAACTTCATGACAGTAGTAGGTGGTAATTAGTGTAAAACTGTGTGATGTACCCTTTGCAGATGAGTGTTTTGTTGCAGATGTGATGGTCGTGGTGTGCTGTGGTGGTGCCGATTCTGCACATGGCGATCCGTCACCAATGCAGCACACCACGGCCATCACATCTGCCTCGTACAGAAGATGGTGCCCCTTGCTTGGTGACACCTCAGACCTGCAACCCTGGACCTGTGACCCAGTCAAAACCCAGGCCTGGTTCGGGACACTCCTAACCCTAAAACCCTGGACCTGTGGCCCAGTAAAGCCCCAGGCCGTGTACTCACGAAACCTCATACCCCACGCCTACGCCCCCCACACAGGTGCTGGGCATCGTTGTCCCTGGCTCAGGCACGCTGCATGCAGTGGTCACGCCCCTGGGTCCAGCTTTCACTGCCCTGCTCCGCACAGCGCCGCCGCCCCCACGCTTGCACGCGGGCTCGCAGCCAGTGCCGTGGGCCGGGGGAGCGCGGGCGGCCGGGGGCGGCGCGAAGGAAGGCGTGGGGAAGGGCGGGGGGAGGGGTGATAGCGGGTGGGCGTGGGAGGGTGTGGGGCTGGGGGCACATGATGATGTGGAGGATGACGCAGCGGTGGCAGCTGTGGATGTCTGGCCATGGCAGGTCAAAGACGGGGACGAGGAGCAGGGGGGTGATGATGGCATGGGGGAGGGTGGGGACGGGGGGAAGAGGGGGGGTGAGGAAGGCGAGGGGGTACGGGGTGGTGAGGGGGTGATGGGCGGTGCGGAGGCGGCGGGTGCTGGAGACGGGGCGGCGGCTGGGGCGGAGCGGTCCCCCCGCCATCGTGCGCCGTGGAGGGAGGTGGGGCTCGGGCTGCGGGCCCATTGGGAGGCTCATTGGGAGCGTGGTGCGTACCTGGCCGCCCTACGAGCTGCGGCAGCAGAGGCGATGGGGGGCAAGCCCTTGGCACACCTGATCACTCGTTCACCTCCACCTGCAGCTGGAGGCGTGCCTGGGTCCCCTAGGTCCAGGGGCACAGCCACCAGGGCCCACATAGAGAGCATTACGGGTGGTGGCCCTGGCCCTAGTGCTGGAGCGGGTGCGAGTGCGGGTGCGGGTATGGGTGCGGGTGCGGCTGCTGGTGCACATGCCGGTACAGCAGCAGATCATGCCGGCCGGCGGCTGGCCGTGCTCAGGGCCCTGAGGACGGCAGTCGACACGGCGGCAGCAGCAGGGGGCGTGCAAAGCTCTCCAGCCGTTGTGGGTGCTCCCCAGCCCGCTGCCATGGCGCAACCGGTGGGCGCAGGCGGCATCGCTGCAGTGCCCCCTCGGCCGGAGCCCCTGGTGCAGCTCGCGTTGCAGCACGAGTGTGCGCTGCGGCTCACGCTGCATGCTGGGTGGGTTGCGGACGACAAGGCGGGCGAGGACGGGGACGGGGAAGGGGAAGGGGAGAACAAGAAAGGGGAGGACGGGGACGGGGAGGAGGAGCAAGGGGGCATGCCGAGCAAGGCCGGGGGCAGGGGCCGGGGCGGGGATAGGGGTGGGGACGGGGCCAGCACACCAGCCGCCAACAAGGCACATTGGGGGGGAGCCGTGGAGGGGGGTCAGGGGCGAGGGCGGAGGCGGGGCCGGGCGGTCCTTTGGGCTGGGGTCAATGGTGAGCAACTGGGTCAGGGGCAGCACGCTGGCGGCCCGGCTTCAAGTGCCTCAAGAGCCCTGCTTATGGGCCCATCAAGGGGTGCGTCGGCCCTGCAAGTCGCACTTCAGGACGCATGGCGTGCCAGCGCAGCGGCTGCAGGTGCCACGGCAGGGCAGGGCGGCGGCTGGGCGCAGCGCGTGCAGCGTGCGCTGCTGCAGGTGCTCAGCACGGGCGCTGCGGCCCCTGTTGCCGCTGCTGCTACTGCGGCTACTGGCACTGCTACTGCGGCTACTGCTGCTACTGCGGATACTGCCACTGCTACTGCCAGGGCGCTGCAGCGGACGTCAGGCCAGCGGCACCTGTCCTCGCCAGCGTCAGTCGGGACCCAACCGCCGGCAGCGCCATCAGCAACCACCCCATCAGCAGAGGCAACAGATGCAGCAGCAATGACGCATGGGGAGGTTGCGCCACCCAAGGGTGCAGCACCCAAGGGTCACCGGCATGAGGCATGGAAGGCGGCACTGGCCACTGCGCTGGACGCATTGCATGCAGAGCTGGGTCTGGGGGCGGGTCAGGCGGAGCAGCTGCTGAGCTATGCCCTGGACGGGGAGGCGGCGGGGGAGGAGGGGGGGAACAGGGATGGGGGCGCAGGTGAGG
>BDCZ01000526.1:29423-42032 GCA_001662365.1 Chlamydomonas applanata
CTTCCTCCGTACAGCCCCCATCCCCCCCAGTGCCCCCGCCCCTGCGGCGGTTGGAGCGGTACGAGCCGTACCGCCACCCGTTTGGCCCCGAGGAGGCGGTCGTACTGCGCGGTACGCTGACGTCGCCCAACTGCCCGTGGCTGGATGTACAGCTGGGCGCGCGGGGGCTGGCGGTTGATGCCGCGTATGCTAAACTGGCAACGTACGCCACACTGACCACGGCGATCACGCTTTGGCAGGTGTGTTGAAGGGCTCGGGGTTGCAGGGTCGTGGATGATTCAGGGTTGCAACGGCTGGGATCTCATGATGCCTGGGTTTTGGGATTCTAAGGACATGATCCGTGGTGACCGCCATGCCAAAGTGTGACCTGCACTCGTGTGGCCGTGAAGGCACATGCGGCCCGCACAACACCCAAACACACACCAGCCTGCAGATGGCGATTTGACACACGTGTCTGACTGCCTGCGTTTGAATGGCACTGTGTGCTGAAGGTGGGGACACCACCCACTCGCATGCAACCCACCACCCACTTACGTGTATCTCACCCACCCACAACCTCACTCAAGTGTAAGTCACTCACCCACTCACGTGCGACTCACAATACATTCATGTGTGGCTCACCACCCTCGCATGTGTCACTCATGCGCCAGGTGGCTGTGGGCGTGCGGCAGATGGTGCACCTCATGACATCAGTGGATGCCCCCCCTGCGACTTCTATCACTTGTCTGGGCATGCAGGTGTGAAGGCACTTCACTCCTGCAACATGTTTACATAATGTTATTATCATGTTATTACAAAGGTTCAGAGGTTTGGCACTGGTTTGCATTTCTGCGGCTCACATGGTTTGGGGTTCGGTTGGTTGGTGCCTGGGCCATAGTGTGAGGGTGCAGGTGTGAGGGCACACCGTGACCTGCAGCCATGCTGCCGGTCCTTTCAACCGAACCCATTCAGACCAGTCAGACAGCCATGCTGACTGTGTGCGCCGCTGCATGCCATGCAACAACGCGCACGCGCTGTGGAACGCGCGGCTGTGCCTCCATGTGTGATGTGCCAGTGTCCCTGTAACCATGTACTTTCAAACAACATAGCGCCATAGCAGGTACTGTAGTCGGATACCATCGCACCACTTGTGCTCAGACTTGTCCTGGCCGATGTGTAACTGTACTCCAGGCTCTGTGGGACGCGGCGCTGTGCCTTGGCCACCTCACGTCGTCACTCGTGCTGCGGCCGGCGCTGCTGCCGCTGGCCGCGGCGGCACTGACCGAGTTTGTGCTCTTCGCTGTCGTGGAGATGCGGCTGCTGCTGCTGGCGTGGCGAGCGCAGGTGCGTGCATGCGTGCATGCACGGTCTTGCCTGCACAGGTTACGGCTGAATACAGTACAGTACAGTACTGTAGCGGACGTTGGGCGAGCGCGCACCTTATTCTGGAACCTTCACTCCTTGCATTGCAGGTTACCTGGCACCGTCACTCCCCAAACCCTCATGCCAAACCCTCACGCTAAACCCTAACGCTCCCCTAACCTTCAGCCCTCAATGCTTCATCACCAAGACCCTCCCTTTTCAAATCTGGAACCCCCAACCTTCACTCCCCAACCTGCAGCCCTCCTAAAGCGCTCACACCCACCCGATATATATATATATTGTGTATGTATAACCCACCCCACCCACCCTACCCTAATGCTGCAGCGCCCCAACTCGGCCTCCTGGAGCGGTGGCAGCGAGCTGGCGGCCCTCTACTCGCGCTTCTATGCGGCGCTACTGCTCAGTGCGTACCGCTGGTAGCTGTACTGCTGATTATACTGCAGCTGTTGCCGCCAGCTGTACTGCTGCTGTTGCTGCTGCTGTGCTGAGTGGTTGCTGATGCACGTGTTGTATCGCTGATGGTGAACCCTGCTGCTCCCTGCTGCTGTACTGCTGCACTGGGCGGTACGCAGGCATTGTACTGGGGTGGCGGCTGCGCGGTCACCCTGGCGTACTGCTGATGCTCATCAACTCGTACTGGGTGCCCCAGGTGGGTGTTAGTTTCCCGCTGCTGTTTGTGGGAGATCAATCTTGTGGGAGATCAATCTTGTGTTCTCCTCCTCGTGTTTCCTTTCCCCACCAGCCTTTTGAAGAACAGTTTCAGCCGCCATTAGAGTACAGCACAGCACAGCCCTGCCCCACAGCACAGCCCTCACAGCACAGGCCCTGCCCGATTGAATGCAGCCTGTGGTGCAGAGTAAGGCCCACGTTGCAGGATCTTGCTTCGTCCTGTGCGGGCCCACAGATTGTTCAAGCCAACACCCCCAGCTTTCACCCACACACCACAGTTAGAAAAGAAGCCCACAACTGTTTTTCAACCCCCTGCCCGCTCCGGCCATCTTGCCGTGTGCAGATCCTGGAGAGTGCTGTGTCTGGCCTCAAGCCACCGCTACGGCCGCGGTACATCTACTACACCTCGGTCTTCCGCCTGCTACTGCCGCTGTACCTCACGCTGTGCCCGTACAACGTACTGCGCGCGCGCGTACGGCCGGGGCTGGCCGCGTGCCTCATCACATGGCAGGCGGTACAGGTGTGGGTGCTGACGGTGCAGCGGGGTCGGCAAGGCCCCCGATTCCTGCTGCCCCGTTGGGCCGTTACGCAGCCCTATGACTACCACCGGCCAGCAGTACCCCATGACTTGGCATCTGCGTCTGTAGGAGGTGCTGGCTCTGCTGGCAGGGACGGTGGGGTCGCGGTTGTTTCAGCAGCGGCTGCACTGCTTGGGGGCGGTAGGTGGGCGGTGGCCATGCTGCGGCTCCTGCCCACGCCGCTGCTGCGCCTGCTAGCGGCGACGGGGCGGGCGCTGGGACGGGCGGCAGCATTGCCGTCTGCCTCCGTCACGGCACCAGGGGGCCACATGTCCCTGTCCGCGTCAGGCACTACGCCGGCTCGCAGTACAGGCAGTACAGCTGGCGGTACGGCCGCTGACGTGGTACTGTCCCCTCACGGGGCGGCTGCCATCTCACGGTCTGGGGGCCAGCTCTCACACCGATCTCATGGCAGCAGCGGGCACATGCCAGGAGATGGGGAGGGAGGGGCCCGGGGCGAGTTCGGGGTTTCGGAGTCCGCTGACCACGACCCTGTGTCCCGCCGCACCTCCTCATCCTCTCACGGTGGAGGCGGTACAGCCGGCGGTACATCTCACACGCCCCACGGCACTACGGAATGTGTGATCTGCATGAACCCGGTGCTGCTGGAGCCGCTGGTGCAGAGGATGGTTACACCCTGTGGTCACTTTTTCCACAACCACTGCCTTCTGAGGTGGATGGATGTCAAGCTCGAGTGGTGAGCAGTACCTCACGTGTACTGCCAGTGTCCTGATGTGTACTGCCAATGCACTGCCCATGTACTGCGGCTGCGTTTGTCCCCCCCTAGTGCTGTCCTGCTGCCTGTTGCCTACGGCTGGCTGTTCTTTGACTGACGCTGTGGCGGCTGCTGGTGCAGGGGGCTAGGCAGGGCCATGCCAATTGATGGCGTGAGTCGACATCTACGCACTAGCCTTGCATCCCCCCAAACCACCCAAGGTCCTGGCCCGCATGGCCGTGCCGCCTGCAGGCTGCATTACCTGACCACTGCTGTGCTGCTGTTTGGGCCCTTGCCTGCAGCCCCACATGCCGCGCGCGCCTGCCACCGCGGCCGGCACACGAGCGGGAGGCCGGCAGCAGAGGAGCGAGTGATGACGATGATGACGAGGCGAGTCAGGATGAAGAGGACTGGCTGGGAGGGGGTGGGGTGGGGCAGGGGGGCAGCCCCCGTAGCAGGGGCCGCAGACTTGGGGGTCGTGGTGGTGGCAGTGGCAGTGGTGGTGCCGGTGCAGCTGTACTGCCCGTGTGAGGCTGTACTGCCCGTGTGAGGCGGTCCAGCCCACATGAGTAGCATGGGAGGGGCGACCGTCATGCGAGGGCTCAGCCCCAGCTGCTGTTGAACACTATGCGAGCTGTGCATGCCGGCGCTTCTGTGGATGCGGGGGGGGGGGATGCAGGCACGGAGGAGGGGGCGTTGCAGGGCGGCCATGGGGCGGGGGCAGGGAGGAGTGGATTGGCTGCAGTGAGTGAGATATGTTCAATGCAAAGCTCGCAGTTGCGTGCCCAACGTGGCCTGTCCCGCCATGCGACAAGCCCGGTGGGGCTGTGCCTGCAAGCGGCTGGCTAGCATGCTGGGCTTGCTGCAGCAGTGGTCTGTGGAGGAAGGAGGAAGGACAAGACATGATGAGCGGTATGGTTGGTGCCTGAGCGCTGACGTGGCGAAGGTTTGAGGGTTCACACCAGGGTTGTGAAAAAGCGTGCTACACCTGGAGAATCGTCATAAAGAACTATCGGCCAAGCTATATTGCAGCAATTTTGAGCGCACTGAACGGACATAATCCCCTGAAATCCTCGTTCTTTCTGAGACGACTGTGAAAAACCATGCCTACCGCACCGCCCGTGAACACCCAGAACGCCTCCCAGCGCTCCCATAAGGACGCCACATCCCTGAGGATGTTTGGGCGCCCGTGGCAGGTGCGCGCATCGTGCCTTATAACGGGATTGCATGCATGCAGCATGGCTGGCACCTGCAGTTCTGTCAGATCCTTGCATCATCCACTAGGGGGCGTTCACTTGCATCATGCCGCACAGCATACAGCTGCCTCTGCACCATCAGCAGTGCCCAGCATCTCCATCGTGGCTAGGTGGCCCTGCGCTGGCCCCTGTGCCATGCCGATGGCATGCGCGCATGTACGCGAGGGGCGGCATGTGGCATGACCTCAGCACTGCTGACCTGGCACATCCCTCTCCTCGTCTGAGCCAGGCACCAACCCTCTTCACAAGCCCCCTGCACAGCTGCTGCCCCCACATTCTGTATAGATGTAGGGGCCAGCGGACGCGTCTGCATGGCATGAGGTGCAGCCCAAGCATTCACACGCATAATGTGGCTGTGTCGCTTGTGGCCACCAAGCAGTTGTTTTCTGGCCAGGGTAGCAAAAGCCTGCTATTCCAAGGGAGACCTCGCCTGTAGTCTCCTCCTCCATCAGGGGTTGCACAGCACTGTGCCTGCGTTGGCCGCTGCACACATTTGCATGGCATGCTACACCCCACCGCCGTGCTCATGCTATGGCCCTGCCTAACCTGCTGCCTGCATGCAAAGCCCAGCACCCACGTCATGCGCAAAGGGCTACACGCTGTGGGGAAACATGTCAGCAACGACTAAGCGATTGGTGTGTGTGTACGCATGCATGCGCGGGTTGCCTCTTCAGGACGCCGCATGGGACGAGCGCCACGCGGTCATGGCCGCGGTGCATGCGGGTTGCACCCCCGGTAGCCGCGGCCCCAGCAGCGACGGCGGCAGCAGTGACAGCTGGTAGGTGAGACCAGAGTAGGTAGTAGGAGTAGTAATAGCTGGTAGGTGTGCCCTCATGGGGTGACCCCTAGCATGCAGTAGGCCTGGGGCAGGCCTGGGGCAGGCCTGCACAGCCATGCAAGCAGGGAGGGGGGGGCCCTGCTGTACAGCCCAGTGTAAGCGGGCCGGCCTCTGCCTGATGCATGCGCAGTGCAGCACTGCGGCCTTGGCAGCTGACGACAGGGGGTGTTCCCTTGTGCTAGTCAATGGGTTGCTTGCATTGGCCACGCTGGCAGCTGGGTGCAGCAGCCCACCTGCAGCTGTGTGGAGTGGCAGCAAGCCAGGTCGCAGCAGGGTGTGCATGCAAATGCCTGGTGAGGAGCATTGCAGTGTGGCCACATGTCACAGACCATCCACAGCCTAGGGCACATCCAATATGCAAATATCGAAATATGCAACACATGGTGGTGGTTTGTTGGATGCTGGCTGGCAGGGTGCGTGCCGCTGCAGCCCCACATCCTGATGGACACACCCACAAGGGAAAGGATGACAACAACCAGCAGCAGGGGTCCCCCGATAGCGGAACCTCTAGACCTGGCTGAGAAAGGATTAGCAATGGGAGCAGGGCTGCCGCAGGCTGGGGTTATCACATCGTGGCTCAGCGAGGAAGACAACAGCCTGCAGGAGCCCTCTCATGGTGGTGGCACTTCTGGACCTGGCTGAGGTTCGATGAGCAATGGTGGCGGGGCTGCATGCTGACTACATGGCCGCGGTCATCAGATCAAGCAGCTCTGAGCAGCAGATAGAGGCGACCGCCAGCTGGCGAGCTGGCTTCCTTGTGCCAGCTGCCTGTGGGCTTGATGAGTTGATGGCTGGGGGACTACTGGATGCAGATTGTGTGCATGCACAGCGCTGGCACCATGCTGCGTGTTTGATCACCTGGGAGTTGCGACGCTGCTCGTGATGTGCATGCGATAACGATTGATGCATGGGACCCAGTGGCAGGATGGTGTGGGGGGGGCCCTCAGCTGCCCAGGCTGGCTTGTGTTGTCTGTTGTGTTGTGGCCACAGCTGGTACTGGCATGTGACGATCATGTGGCATAGGTTGAGGCTCGGAGAGGCTGCTGCTGCTCAGGTGTTCAGGAGCCGGCCCGGTTGGGTTCAATAAGGGTTTGGGCGGGTGGTTAGGAGAAGTACAGCGGCTGCAGTGTTGTTACATGCGCGCATGCCGCATTTGTTTGTGGCAGCCAAACCGTGGTGCTTGCACACCAGGCAGGACTGTAGTGCTTGGCGTCACCCGGCAGGACACATGTAGCTTACAAGTACGGTACATATGAACATGATACCCCTTCTGAGTGGTTGTTGCTGTGCCGGAGGCCTGAATGTGATGATGTGTGCAGGCATGCAATGCTGAAGTGAGGACAGGCTCTTGCCATGAAACTTGTGGCAGAAGTGTGCAGGTGCCATGTTCGGTGTTCAATGGAAGCGTTCCATTCATCCACGCGCATCAGCTTATTACATGGAGCTGCGCAAGCTCCATTCATGCTGTGGTTAAGGAGATTCGCTGTGTGTTGTTTCAGCACATGCGTTGTAAGCACGAACAGGGCTGGTGTCATGTGCAGCCAGCTGTCATGTGACCCCATGCCGTGCATGACAGGTGTCCCATGCCCGCATTTCCCAGGATTTGATGTTTATGGCGCAAGTGGGTTGAGGCTCGAAACGTCCTTCTGCTGTCGATGCGGTCGGCGGCTTTTGCTGCAATACGGGTTCGCCAACTGATCAACGAATCCGCTCACAGAATTGCCCATGGTGTACAGCCACACCATTTACATTTTCTTGCATCTTAGCTGCTGTTTCACGTGTGTGGAAAGGGGCGCACAGCACCGTTTCAGAAGGACAAACCTGATGTAATCGTGTATGCGCTAGGCGCACTGCACGTATTTAACGTGCACGATTGTGCTGCGGCCTATCATGCAAGCGCATCAGCTGCGCAGCATGACCCCATGCCACAGCACATGGGCAGGTCTAAAGAGTGGCAAATATGGGGCACAGAGAACAATGGCTCAGGGGCCCTCACAGTCACATGCAGCCAGCCAGAGGAGGGGGGCATGTGCAGGTGTTGGTCACCATGTGCGACATGCAGGGCATGTGGGTGCGGCACCACGTGCTGCATGCATGGCGGGCGCGCAACCAACATTCGCCGCCCAGCATGCAGCCCTGCAGCCTCATGCGCATGGCAGCCATGCGGCCACGCCAACCTCCCGCACACTCCTGCGCACTCTACTGCTGCCCAATGGCATCACGCGTCGGGGGGCAACAGCAGGACCAGCCCGAGCCTCATCATCTGGCCAGCAGCCCCCCAGTGACCCCCTGGACAGCCAGAGCAACGACCCCAGCGCCCTGGAGACAGACATGGGCGCCATGACGAAAGCACTGGTGCATGCCATGCGTGTGGGGCATGGGGACATGTGGGGGCTGGCCCTGAAGCTGGCAGCTGCCGCGCACCAACCGACACCCTCGCTCTACACCCAGGCTCTCCAAGAGCTCACAGGCCTGGGCCAGGTAGGCATTGGGAGGTTGGCCTGTGCATGATGCGTTAAGCAACATGTGCCGCCGACCATGACAGCTCACAAATAGCAACACTATGAACAGAATGGATGATGAACAAAACCTTGGGTTGTTCAGTACGACGGGCACGCCGAAGTGCCCTGTGGATGCATTTGATTGTTTTCATTCCAAGCGCCATCACGTACATCATGCCCGCTTGTGCTGCCTCTCACAGGCCATCACGGATGAGCTGGCTCAGGAGTTACTGCTGAGTGCAATCGTGGAGGAGGTGGGGGAGTCTGGGTGGTGCGTCGTCCGTGGCGCGCTGCCTGCGGCTCAGGTACGGCAGCAGTGTGCTGTTGGCTGGCAATGTGCTGATGGCCGGTAACGTGCTGTTGGCTGGCAATGTGCTGATGGCTGGCAATGCGCTGATGGATGGTGATGTGCTGGTGGGTGGTGGAGCACCGGTCGAGGCTCAGGGCGCAGGTCTTAGATTTCAAAGTGTAGGGTCTGTGGCATAGGGTGGGGGCTGGGGTGGGGATGGGAAATGCATGCAAGGCCGCTTGATGGTGGAGAACAGCCCCGCCCTACCCGCGCCCTCGTCGTGCTACGCCCTGCGTGCACTGCGCTCGTGCTGCCGGGCCCACCATGGCCCCAGCAGCGGCACAGCTGGTCCAAATTCAAGGGAGTTGCCGCACCCATCAAGCAGCACAGCCGCCAGAGGCGACTGACTGGCCCACGACCTGCGACTGCGCTGACTGACGGCCCGGCCTTATCCGATACATCGTTACGTGTCTGCATCCTAATCAGAATGTATGCAAGGCCTTGCTGATGGCCTCCCTGTGTTTCACCATGCATTGCCCCCAGGTGCCCGAGGTGCACGGGGACCTGGCGCAACGGCTGGAGGCGTATTACGCGGGGGGCGATGGCGGGGAGGAGGAGTCGGAGGCCGGCGCACTGCGTGAGGCAAAGGTAAGGGCCCTTGAATGTAACAACACTGATAGAGTACAATAACATGGTACTCTATGGTTGCTTTCATGGGTACTATACGGCCCTTTTTAGTTGTGAACACTAGTACTGTTGCTTACCAAATACCAACGAACTGGCTCTTGTCTTTAGCGTTTGTATCTATCATAGGATTCATAGCTTGCTGGCCTGTTGACCAGCTTTTTTTGACTGAACGCTGGACCTCATACATGCAAGCAGCTGCACCAGAGTGCACCCCGGCACCCCCCACCCAAAACGCCCCCTGGCTGCCTTCCAGTCATGTAGCCCCTTACGCTAGGGTGAACAGGGGATGGCGGTGTGGTATCGGTTCTATTGACTTATTAGGTAGTATATTATATGTGCCAATCGTGTTATTATTATTTTGTTTTCAATTGGCAACCGTGAGGGGAGCGGGTCTTACATGTATGCTCCTCCGCTGCAGGTCGGACGGGGCGGGACAGCATCCGTGGTAAAGGATGTCCGCAGCGATCTGGTGGCGTGGCTGGGCCCCGCCGACCTCGCTCGCACCCCCGCTCTTGGCCGTTACTGGGACACTGTCGGAGCGCTGCGCTCGGCCATGAACCGGTAGGTGCACGGCCGCTGCTGCCTGCCTGCCTGAGAACCTGGGGTGAGTGGAGGCATGCTGCGAGGAGCAAGGACCTCTTCACAGTGGCATGGCTGTGGGGTGTGCAGTATGCTAGTGTGCACAGGCAGACGTGGACCACGTACCATTAGAGGGCACGTTGCCGCTTAGTGCCCCTTTGGCATGTGATCATCATCATCATATGATGTGAGCACGTTACTCTAGCGAACTTGGTTGTGTACATTCACATGAACTCATCGTGTGCACTGCCAGGGCGTACTACACGGCGATGCGGCGGTTTGAGGGCCACCTGGCAGTGTACCCGCCGCGCGCGCGGTACGCACGGCACCTGGACCAACACGCGGGCAGCAGGTGTGTCATGTGTGATGCTGTGTGATGATGTGTGATGTGCGCCGTGTGGTGTTGTGAGTGGCGGGCCATGTGATGTGTGTGATGGGTCAGATCTGGTCACCGCCAGCCTGCATGGTGGCGAGCTCCTCCTGGACAATGTGACCTGAGACAACAATCTGAGTTACAGAACCGATAAACTATTTAAAGTAATAATAAGTGTGGAGGCTGAAGCTGGTCTGCCGCTTGCAACTTGCCCCCTTGCATGCAGGCACCGCATCATCTCCCTCATCCTGTACCTCAACCCGTCTGATTGGCAGCCCCAGTGCGACGGGGGGCACCTGCGAGTCTTTCTGCCCCTTGACACAGTACCGCATAAGCCAGCTGGGGCTACGGGGGCTGATGACGGGGCCGCTGGCAGCAGCACTTCTGTTGGCCACAACCGAGACAAGTTTCACAGCAGCAGCAACGGTGGTGGCAGCAGGCAAGGTGGGAGTGGCGGGGCCAGCATGGGGAGCGTGTTTGGGCTGCCGCTGAAGGCGTGTGAAGGTGGGGCGGAGTTTTGTGTGGATGTGCCCCCGCTGGGTGGCACCCTAGTGATCATGAGGTCTGAGCTGTTGGAACATGAGGTGCTGCCGTCCACCAGGCCGCGTTTCAGTCTCACGGGATGGCTGCGTGATGATGAAGAGCCACTGGCTTGAGGGGCCTGGCCAGCCGCTGCTGAACGGCGCAGTGCTGGTATGAGCAGGGGCGGGGATGGGAATTGTGGCAGGTTAAGAGTCTGGAGCCTGCGTCTCAAGACACCAAAGGATCGGATGGTTGTCTGACTTGCCGCGGCTAGCGCTGGTGTCTGACCGGGAGCATGTCAGACCTTGGGCTCCATGCCGCTGGCACGCTGAGGCTGCAGATGTAATGGGCATGGTCATCAGCATGGTGCACAGCTTGAAACGGTGTGGCCCTGCTTTAGGCCCAAGGCTACAGCAGGGGCAGTACCAAGCAGGACACCACGGGTGTCTCACATCGCGCGGAGTCGATCAAGCACAGCTGACGATTTCCTGCACATTTGAGCAGGCTCGGAACACGATGGGCAGGGCTTGCAGGTTGAATTGTTGAGCACGGCTGCTGGGCATAGCAGCGGCAGGATGAATCCAGCAGGAGTCTTGGCAATTGCGCTGTGCGCATTAGCGCAGTGCGTCGCAGGTGCGGGGGAGCGACAGCCTGAAAGCAGGCAGCTGACAGCTGCCTCAACAGGGCGCTCCAGCCCTCTCCAGCATCAAATGACGCTTCTATCTGCTTCTGTGCAGGTAAATATGCCGTTAACAGGTTCACGCTTCACAAAGGCTACAGGGTCTCTGGCTATGATATCAGGATAGGAGGCGAGGTCGGCATCAGGAACATCATAGAGTTGGAGGACTGTGCGCAGCTATGCCTGGACACCGAAGGCTGCAAGGCCTTTACATGGTGAGGCCCATGCTGCTCGATCACTGCCTTTGTTCGCTGCCCATGGGCTTAAGGGACGCGCAAACCCATTCGAACTGCAGGCACAACTACACGGATACCTTCTTCCGGCCCAGTTCCTGCTGGGTAAAGGTAAAAACATTCCTTCAGACACCTTGGACACCATGCCTGGATCAAAGCTTCGCCCATGCACGGAACATGGCTTGAGCACGGGGACAAGTAGAGCAGCTGCTTGCATGCGCTGCAGAAGCTGCCTGCAGTCTGCAGGCCTGCTTGCATGCGCATGTCAGCCTGGAATGCCAGCTTACGCCAGTTGCTGGCTCACCCCATCGGCATGCATTCCGCCCACGACCACGTACATGCGCTCTCATGATGTTGTCACACACCCAGTTGTGCGCAAACCCAGCCAAGATGACCCCTTTCCAAGTGGGCCTTGTATCAGGAGTCATGGTCCGGCCCTACGGCTGGTGCCCAGGTGGGTGGGATTGAAATGGAGCCAAAGGCCGCTGGCGCAGGCACAGACGCACGCCACAGCAGCGGCCAACACATACAGGCCCTGGCCGGGGCGCTGGCCGGCACGGTGGCAAGGTGCATGGTGGCAAGGTGCATGGGGCATGGCTCCACCCCCTGGCTTGCACCCAGCAGCTCAGCACGCTGGGAACCACAGCACCCCATGCAGCATGGGGCCCGCCTCAAGATACGAGGGCTCATGCAGACATACCCACATACACCCACCAGGACCACCATCTGCCCCTGACGTGGTTTTGCTCCTGCTCATGGGAGCCTGCCTAAATGTGTTCTGGTTCCTAAGAGCCTGTGCTGGTGATCTGGGAGCTGGGCACACGGGCGCACAGCCTGCAGGCTCTGCCAGCTGAGGGTGCAACCTTCCATGTGGCTTTTTACTTTAACAGGCTTACCAGTTTGCAAGTCAAGCCAGCAGGCATCACGTACACACATCCCCCCGGCTTGTGCCTGTGCACACACCCCTGCTTCATAAAGCCAGGTCGCTGCATGCTATAGGAAGAGGATGTGGCTGGCCAGTGCCCACATACTGGTGCCATCTTTTCTCACGCCGCAGGCAGCCGCTTCCCGCCACCCCTGCCGCCGCTGCCACCACGGCCGCAGCCACAACCTCAAGATGTCAGCACCCTGGCCCCACCCAGCCCGGCCCCCATGCCTGGGACACCACCTCCGATACCCTCTTCCCCAGCTGCACCTGGCACACCACCCCCAACCTCACCAGGGCTGCCCCCACCCCTGGGACCCTCACCCCCCCTTGCCCCTCCCCCCACCACCCCCAGCTCACCCCAGCCCCCCTTGCCACCCCCCCAGCCCCCATCCTCCCCAAG
>BDCZ01000527.1:21770-41843 GCA_001662365.1 Chlamydomonas applanata
CCCTCGTCCTCGTCCTCGCTGCGCCGTGCGCCCCAACCCTGCCCCGGACGCCCCCGTGCCGCCGCCGCCGCTGCCTCGGCCGCCCGCGCTGCGGCCCGCCGCCGCGCCTTCCGGTCTGTCGCCTCCGAGGCCGCCTCCGCCGTCTGCGGGCTGTACGCAGCCCACCACCCCGCCGGCAGCAGCCGCGCGAGCGCCTTATGCGCCGGGACGCCCTCGTACCCATACTTGACATCCCCCAAGATGGGGGCCCCAAGCACCTTGGCACAGTGCACCCGTAGCTGGTGCTTGCGCCCAGTCACCGGCTCCAACTCCACCCATGAGAGCCCCCCCGGGTGGCTGGCCCGCACGCGGTAGTAGGTGATGGCTGGCTTGAAGACGCCGCTCACCAGCATGGGGTACCGGATGCGACCCTCCCGCCGTGCAGGCAGCGCGCCCGCCAGCAGCGCCCAGTACACGCGACGCACGCCCACTCGGCCGCCCCCGTCACCTGGCACGCCCCTGCCACCACGCGTGCCCACATCCCCGGGCCCCCGGCCAAGGCGTGTGTCATCACCGTTGCCTGTGGCCTGCGAGGGTACGAGTGAGGGTGTGAGTGAGGGTGAGAGTGAGGGTGAGGGTGTGGTGGTGGTGGTGGTGGGGGCAGCTAAGGGGTGCAGGGACCATGTTCCACGATACGCACGCACACAATAGGAAACAATAGGAAACAATAGGAAACAATAGGAAACAATAGGAAACAATAGGAAATCCACTAAGGCAGTCGGATGAGGGCGGCGCAGCAGAGGGCAACGCACAAGCGGCTTTCATATGCAGAGGTCCAGGAGCAGGACACATGCACCAACCTACCCTAAAATCTCTCAGGCACGTGTCATCCATACATCTGTGGCCATGCACGGCCTGCTGTAACAGACACACGCCGAGCTTGCCCGGCGGCAATCTCAGCACACACAAAAACACACACGTTCCGCTCCCTCCTGCCCCCCTGCCCCAGTACCCACACAACAGACGCCTCCACAGCGCATCACCCGCTACTCGTTCTTCATCCACATGCCCAACCTGCCCTCCAGCATGCATGCATCAATTGGGGCACAGGGCGTGACCCGCACACGTGTGCACTACCCCACTAGATCATCATGCCTTCAGTACAGTACAGTACAGTACAGTACAGTACAGTACAGTACAGTACAGTACAGTACAGTACACAAGCGCAGCACAGCACAGCACAGCGCAGCACAGCACACCACAGCGCAGCGCACCGCGCACCTCTTGCGCCTTGAGCCGCAGCGCCGCCGACAGCCACGACGCAGCCGACGCGTTGCGCGCGACCGCCATCACACCGCTCACGTTCCGGTCCAGACGGTGCACGAGCCTGCGGCGACACCACATTCAATCACTGACGCACCACACCACATTCAATCACTGACGCACCACACCACACGCAACCACACCCAACCACACCTGATGACACCCAACCCACCCCAAGCGCGGACCCAAACGCGGACCCAATCCCAGGTCAGGCATGCCAGTGACGTGCAGCACACCGCATCCGCACGCTGCTTGTGTGTGTACAAAAGCTCGTCCGACCTTTGGTTTGTACAGCTGTGAGAATGCTTCTGCCATGACCATCATGGACCTAAGCATATCATGACCTAGACAAGCACCAGAAGCAGAAGCACCAGGGCACTGCAACAGCGTCCAGCAGACAAGCATCACAAACTGCATATATATATATATCTATATATATCTCGTGGGCACGCACCGTGGCTCGTCACGCGTGACTAGCCGCAGCCCCGTGCGTATGTGGCTGTCGAGCGAGTTGCGGCCCTGCACAAAGCCGTGCGGGGTGGGTGTAAAGAGTGCGCAGGTGTGCAGATGTGTGGTGCGGGTGTGCGGGGATGATGCGGTGCTGTGCGGTGTGCTGTGTTGTGTGGTGCGGGTTGTGGTGCAGGTGTGGGGGTATGCGGACGGCAGCGTTGGGTGCACAGCAAGCCAGGCGCTCCCCCGCACCGCCACCGAGTACACATGGGTCCCAGCAATGCTGGGAGGCTCATGCACCCATGAGGTGTACGGCTACACCACCCAACCCACACGCACACACCACACCGACAGCTGTAGCAGCGGCAGTCGGAGCCAGCGGGCACATGCACACGCACATCACACACTTGCAGCAATGGCGGGGGGAGGCAGCAGGCACATGCACACGCACATGACATACCTGCACAGGTACTCCAGCAGGCTTGTTCAGGAAGATGATGTCACTCGTCGCGTCCAGCACCCAGGTGCGCAGCAGCGCAGGTGTGACTGTGTGGGGGTCCACGAGGCCCGGTGCCTTGACGAGCGGCGGGAGCTGCGATGCTGGTGATGCTGTGAGCGGCGTTACTGTGCTGCCTGCTGTTGGCCTGGCTGCACTCATGCTGCTGCTGGTGCTGGTGCTGGTGCTGGTGCTGATGGGTTCCTGTGGCAGAGCGTTGGATGAAGACCCTCTGCCACTGCTGCTGGCCGTGGTGTGGCTGGCTGCACGCTCCTCGTCACCAAGGCTGCTGCTGCTGCTGGTACTACTGCCGGTACTGCTGGTCCTGCTGCTGGTCCTGCTACTGCCGCTGCTGCTACTGCCGCTGCTGCCGCTGCTGCTGGGCGCGCCGTTGCTGCTGCTCCTGCGCCAACCACTGGACCCCCCACTGCCCCCACCACCCCCGCCCCAGCCGCGATCGCTGCTGCTGGGGCTGCGGTACGGTGTACCGCCCGTACCGCCTGTACCTGCGCCCCGTGGGCCGCCCCAGCCGGGCCCAGGCAGTACAGCCTGGCCCTCCAGCAGCTCACGTGGGAAGAGGAGCATGTCCCCAGGGGCAAGCACACGGCCCTGGCGCACACGCACCACGCGCTGCCCGTCAAACAGCCGCACCTGAGGAGGATGCACGGGTGCAACGGATGGGGGGGTGCAGAAGCACAACTCACGTGTATCCCAGGTTGCCATTATGTGGGCTGTGGGAGGCATGACTGCAAATAGAACAAGGCCCTGGCACATGCCACACCACGGCCAGTCGGCCAGCAGAAAGCACACCCCCCAAGCACAGTCACGCACATGAATGCTTACAATTACTGCACCCCCCATACATTCAACAGGTGACACACAGCTACATACAGTGATAACGTACAGTCACACGCAGCCAGATGTGTCTGCAGGCTCCGGCATGCAGACACATCTGTGACACGCCGTGTTTTTATTATTATTAATTACACGCAGCCAACGCAGCCGCACACCTGGCGCTGGCGGAACGCGCGGAACAGAGCACCATGATGCACCCGCGGGCCGCGGCGGCGCAGCCACGACAGCGCTGTCGGTGGCCCTTCAAGCCCCTCAGCAAACTCTACAGCCGGTGTGACCGCATGCTGGGCCAGGAAGGGCGCCAGGATCCCTGCGTGTGCATGGGCAGGTACAGGGCTGGGTGCTGCTGGCTGGGGGCCCAGTGGCACAGCAAGAAAGGCAATGCAGTGATGGCAAGGGCGGGCAGCACCTGCTTACGGCAAGTATACAGTGGCACCTGAACAACATGGCGCATGATGGAAAGCAAAGGGCAGGCAGCACGGGCTGGCAGCACCTGCTCAAGGCACACCACGCTGGGGCACGCCCGGCTAAGAACACAAGGGCCCAGCTGGGAACACTAGGGCATAGGCATGGGGCCCAGCTTCAAACATGAGGGCCTGGCTAAGGGCTACACCCACTCCGCTCGTCAGCAGCCGCAGCAGTTGAGCTAAAAGTGCGCCAAATGCTGGTGGTCTGCTGAGCCGCATGCCATGCTGCTCCATGCTGTTGGGCCACCGTGATGTGCCCATGTGCATGTACATGCCGAACGCTCGACTCCAGCAAGCTCGCCAGGAAGCGAGCTGCAACTGGAAACATGTCTGTATTTTCTTAAGATCTGCCTGGAAATTGGATACGACGCCTACATCGTGGACGATCGTTTCGACGAAGCCTTGGTACTGCAACAGGGGAGCTGTCTTGGCTATTGACGTACGTGCTGCGGCGGTATACGATCGACCTGGTTTTGGTTGATCAGTTGGTTTCACACCTCACTCACTCAACCCGCAGCGCTGGCCCAGCATGCCCAAGGGACGAGGGTGAAGTGAGGGTCTTAACATAGTGAATGTTTATGGGTAGATGTATGCTGCTACCCCAACACCCTCTCACATCAGCTGGGTGTCACTGTGCATAGTGCGCGCCTGAAGCACCCAGCTTCCTCTAACTCATCTCATTTCCTAGGCAGCACACAGCGACACGTTGCATGCGCCCGCTGCCATGCTCTGCATACCCCAGGGGCGTGCAGTACAGGCTGTGCTGATGCACTACAGGCCATGCCTGCTGCAGAACAGGCTGTGCATGCCCTGTGCCCTGGCTTGCTATGCATGCCACCTCCAGCTTGAACTAACATGGTGGCTGCCCAGTGGCAGTCCTAGCGCCCATGCGGCCATTGCTTGCGCTGCCTGCTACGCCTCTGCAACGAACTGCCAGTGCGCTGCAATGCCCACCCAATCCAGCCATGTGCTGAGGGAAGCAGCAGCATCTCCGCCACAGCCACACAGCACGACCACCTGCCCTGCTCTCCCCCCCACCCCCCCAGAAAACCTCTGGCACCCCTGCTGACTGTCTGCCTGATATGTAGAAGCATGCTGCGCATGCGTCGCTGCCTGTGCCACGCGCACGTGTTGGGTGGTGGCGCCCGCTGCTGTGCCGGCTGCCCACAGCAACTGGCATGAACGGCGCCATCCCCTATTCATGCCTGCGCCCTGCAGTAGAGCAGGGAGCCCGCATGAGGCTTAGACAGAGTAGCGGTCCTTGGCCTTACTCCCGGCGCTGAGCTTCTCAGAGAACACACTGTACCCAATCTTCATGCTGTCTGGCATGTCCAGGAACTGCTTCAGCTGCCGCCCGATGATCGTCTGCATGGTGTATGGGCGTGGTGCGCACATTCAGTGTGCAGTGCCAGTGGGCAACAGCAACAGGGGGCTGGAGATGGTGCATGGTGCATGGTGCGCACATCGAGTGCGCGCACAGCAACAGGAGCCCTGTGACAGCCCTGTCAGCTCATTAGAGTTCTATTGCTCACATGCTCCTGCATGCAGCCATGTGTGCAGTCTGCCTATGAGGCTGTGGGCGCATTAGGACAGGCCATGCTAGGCGGCGCGGGCCTGGCCGCCCGCATATCATGCGCGGGCCCCTGGACCCACCTGCACAGCCTCATTCGATGCTGTCTTCGTCCACAGCTCGATACGGTCGCCCTTGCCACGGATGTTCACAGCCACACCGCAAATCTCGTCGCCCTCAGTGAACTGCTCGCCAATGCATGCCAGCACCTGCATGCGAAGCAACATAGGGACCGTCAAGCACCGTCGCCCCAAACAGATCTGAATGAGTCGGAGCCAGCGGCTTACCGAGTTCAGCCAGTAAGCGTCCAGCTGCGCCTTGCCAGGCCCTGCACGGTTGACAGCAGCCGTCCAGCACCCTCCGTTCTGGTTCTTGGGGTCCTCCCACTTCGGCTCAATACCCTCCTTAAACAGGTAGAAGGTAGCGGATGGCTGCAGCTGGCCGGGAGTCTTGATGTTGTTGTACAGACTGCATGGTGACATGGGCACATGGGGCATGATGGAGAGATCTAGCTGCGGCCGTCATGCGAAACCCGAAGCAAGTGGAATGCGGCCGCGTCCAAGCAAATACGCAGGCAAAATGTTGCTCACAGTCAGCTGGCAGGATGTTTCCCAACCCCACTCACCACCAGAAGTCCTCCACGGTGTCAAACGAGTAGACGTGCTTCAGGGTTTGCCCATACTTGTTCATCGTCTGCTTGGTGTGGGGATTGTCGAACCACAATGCCCATCGATGAGCCAGGGGGTGGCGCTCGCCACCCTCAGCAGAGGTGGTCTCCTGAGGCTTGTCCTCAGCCATGGCTGCTAGTTATCGTCAAGCCGCAAAGATCACTTGGTTAAGGGTCAAGCACTCCTTCAGAATTACTATTCAATAGCACTAGCTGGTGTAAAGGAGAGGTTGTGTTGCGACTGGATCGGCGCCACGCAGCTCCGCACACTTTGCAAGTCTCACAGGGTGTGAGGTGTTTTCACGTGCGGCGCGGTTGCTGCTGCTGCATGAAGAGGCTGGCTGCGCACAGCGTGGCCATGTACTGGGCAACATTATCAGAAGAAGTACGTGATCGCATGCGGAATGCAGGAAACGGCTTGAATACAAGCTGCAGCCTGAGCAGCCACCCACCCAGCACGTGTTACATGTGTTCACAGCCCCCTCCAAAGAATACAATCCCAGGCAGAGCAGCGCCAATGGAGCACGTGCATGCACCCAACGCGTGTACCAGTAGCGGTAGTTGCTGCTGCAGCCTCGCCCCAATCCGCAAGCGTGTGTTCATTGCTCGAAGCACCCCAAAAATTCGGCCATGAGTTGTGCCTCAATGCTGCTGCTGCTGGTACTGGTGTTGCTGCTGCGGCGGTACCTGCTGCTGCTGCTGCTGGGGCACCTGCTGCTGCTGGTATTGCTGCTGCGGTACCTGCTGTTGCTGTTGGGGTACCTGCTGCTGCTGGTACTGCTGCTGCGGTACCTGTTGCTGTGGTACCTGCTGCTGCTGCTGCTGCTGGGGTACTTGCTGTTGCTGGTACTGCTGCTGCGGTGCCTGCTGCTGCTGAAGCGGTACCTGCTGCTGCTGCTGCTGCGGTACCTGTTGCTGCTGGTACTGCTGTTGGGGTACATGCTGCTGCGGTACTTGCTGCTGCTGCTGCGGGATGGGTTGCTGCTGCTGCGGCTGCTGTTGCTGGTACTGCTGCTGTGGCACCTGCTGTTGCTGTTGCTGAGGTACCTGCTGCTGCTGCTGCTGGTATTGCTGCTGCGGCACTTGCTGCTGTTGGTTGTACGGCTGTGACTGCACCGGCTGGGTAATGGGCTGGGCGCCGCCCTGCTGCACACCGCCTTGTTGTACCCCGCCCTGCTGCACCCCCCCTTGTTGGGGCTGCTGCTGCCACTGCTGGTTCTGCTGCTGCACTGTACCGCTCGCCTGCTGCACCGGCACAGTACCGCCCACCTGCTGCACCGGCACAGTACCGCCCGCCTGCTGCACCGGCACCGCACCGCCCTGCTGGCCCTGCAGGTTCTGCTGCGGCGCAGCACCACCCTGCGCGTGCATGCCGTGCTGCTGCTGGTACGCCTGCTGGCTGTGCACCTGGTGGTCGCCCCCCTGCGCCTGCTGACCGTGGTGCGGCAGCAGGTCCGGATTGTTGGTGCCAGCCACAGGCACCTGTGCTGGGGGGCTCTGCCGGTGTGTGCCATGGCTGGGGTCATTCCATTGCGGGTCGCCGGCCTGGCCGTGTGAGCCGATGTGGTGGGGGTCAGCATATGGCTGTGTGTGGCCTCCATGCGGGTCATGCGCATGTGGATCCCCATGCGCACCGCCCGGCAGGTCATGGCCGTGGCCCGTGTGCACGTCATGGTGGCCATTGTCCCAGTGTCCATCATGAGCAGATGGGTCCCAGTGAGCGTCATGCTCGTTCCAGTGGTGGTCGGTGCTGGGGTCCCAGTGGTGGTCGTCGTGGTGGGGAGGCATGCCGTGCCAGTGCTCACCTGCACGCAGCCACACGCACAAGCAGCCAGGCATGCTCAGAACGCAGCGAGGGGTGTTCAGAACGCAGCCAGGCATGTCCAGAAAGCAGCCGGCGTGACCAACAAGCACACAGCTGTGCAGAGTGGAAATGGTTACAACATCTAGGCATCTGACCATCTGAACCCTGGCTGGGCCCCAGCCCTCAGCCCCAGCCCTCGCCGCCCTCGCTCCCTTCCCTGCCGCCCGCCCCAGCACCAGCCACAACAGGTCCGGAGAGCAACAGGTCAGGAGAGCAGCCTGCTCACATCACGCAGGAGTGGGCCAGCTGCCTGAGCGTGCACCACACCCCCGCGCGCGTTATCAACATTCCTGCCGGCCCCCTCCAGCAGCCCCCGAAACCCGCTAACCGCGCGGGACCCCCTACCCCCCTCCCTACCTCCCTCACTACTCCGCCCAAGCTTGCAACCCAAAGCTTGCAACCCAAAGCTTGCTGCCCAAGCTTGCCGCCCAACGCTTGCCGCCCCAGCCTGCCGCCCCAGCCGCGCACCATGGAAGTTGTCGTGGTCCGGCCGGAAGTCATCAGTCACCCAGTAGTGGTCCAATGGGTCCAGGTGATCCTCGTAGTGCCCCCAGTTGTGGCCGCCATGATCGTGCATGTCATGGTGGGCGTCATGGTGGCCAGTGTATACGTCCGAGTGGTGCGCCTGGGGCGCGGGCACAGGCGCGCCGCTGTGCATGCCGTGCGCGGCCACGCCGTGCCCGCCGCCCGCGCCGTGGCTGTCGGCGGCTGCGCCCAGGCCTCCGTGGGGGTCGTGTGCGCCCGCCCCATGGTGGATGTAGTCGTCGGGCTTGGGCAGCTGCACGTCTGCGTTCTGCGCACGCCAAGTTGCCAGCCAATACGGGGCGGGGCGGGGCGGGGCGGGGCGGGGCGGGGTGGGGTGGGGTGGGGTTGGGGTGGGGTTGGGGTGGGGTTGGGGGGTGGTGGGTATCACCATCACAACGCTGCAATCACAAACCTCACAGTCCAGGGCCGTGTGACATGCAGCCTTCGCCCTGGCCGCCCTGGCCGGTAGCCGCATCTGTTGCGCCCCCTATGTGTTGCCCTTCTGTCCCCCTTGCAGCCCTGGGCAGCCCCCACAGGCAGCGGCCCTAGCCTTGGCCCCCTGCGTCCCACTGGTCGGCACCAGCTGCCCTGCTGCTGTCCCCAGCCGTTTCTGCACACCCTAGACTAGCACACACCCTCCCCTTGCCCCCGCCCCTTGCCCCAGCCAGCCCCCCACCCCCAGCCCCACTTACAAAGTGCGCCTCGGGGCGGTCCCGCGGTTCAGCGTCCGGCAGCACGTGGCCGTGTGCGGGTGGGTGGTGGGTGCCAGCCTTCTGGTACTTGGCCAGCTCCTCCAGCAGCCTGCGCAAATAATTGAAATAACCACAGGTGGATGGGTGAGGTGCGCAGGTTTGATGGGGCCAGGTGTTGATTTCCACGGCATGCAGCGAGTCACTGCGCCAGCTCAGCCTAGAGCCCCCAGCCTCTGCAGTCTGCACACAGTCTCGCCATGGCAGCAGATGGCGTCTGATTGATGCCAGGGTTGCAGTGGCCCCTCCTCCAACACCTCCACCATCAGCCCCCAACCCTCCCAGACATTCATCCATGCCCATCCAACTCTTCCGCACCCACTCCTTCATACACCGCCACCCACCAGCCACTGCCACTACCTCCGCCGCAGCAACCCTCCCCCCCACCACCACCTCCCCCTCCCACGCACCCACACCCCTCCCCCTCCCACACACATCATCTATGCGCCATGATGGGCGTATGATGTAACAAACACACACACAGATAACCCTCCCCCACACGCCCACACCCACCGCGTGTTCTCCGCCACCGCGTCCTCCTCAAACTTCTTCCACTTGTTGGACAGGTCGTGCCAGTCGGCCTCGCGGTTCGAGTGCGCAGACTCCATCTGCGCAACTTTTTGCTTCAGTGCTTCCACCACCGCGCGCTCGTATGCGAGCCTGCACAGCCCGCCGGGCACGGACTTGTTAGCACGGCTCTTGTCAGTGCGCAACACTTCACCCATTTCAGAACGGTGTATGCCCCAGCTACACCGGTTCATCATACAGGTGCTCTATTATGATAGGTTGAAACACCTGTGTGTGTACCCCAGCTGTACTGGTGTGGCTTACAGCTGCGATAGTACGATAGATAGAAACTACTGTGACGCATCCTGCGCAACCCGCGCCAGCAGCATCGAGGCCGTGCGAGGCAGCAGCATGACGGATACATAACTTGATGACTACATGTAATAATAGGTGGCGGTGCGGCTGTCGTCCTATTCGCTTGCCCCCTCACTCACTGCTCCTTCAGCTCGTCAACCTGGCCCTGCAGCTCCCCCTCACGCCCCGTCTGGTACTGGACCTGCAACCAGTGCCGCACAAACCACGCGGCTCAGCAGCCAGCCAGCCGCACAGCAGCAGCAGCATGCATGCATGCATGGCGACCATCGGTACATGCGCGGAGGCGAGAAAAGCGCAGCAGGTCCCATGCTGCCTGCGCGTGGCGTGATGGCAGCTGCGGGCGTGTGCGGATTACATGTGCAGACAGCCCCGCTGCGTGCACACGGAGGTGCAGGCTGTGCAGGCGAGCCGCGCGCATCACTGCCATGCAGGCAACGGTGTCGCACATACCCCCCTGCACCGCCCCTGCTCTGCCCCGCGGCCCGCCACCCTCCGAACACTGTGATGTGGCTGTGCTGGCATGGAAGATCAAGAATTTGGATCCCATTCTTGATGAGCTGGGTGCGGCGCTTACGCGGATGTGCGGTTAGTGCAACAGCATCAATGCACAGAGGGAGTGTAGGCAGTGTCCACACAGCATCACTGCACGGACATGGCATCACGCATCTGCCCTGTGTCCCCCATGCTCTGTGGCTGGGCCCAGCCCTCAGGGGCCAACGACAGGGCTGTGCCAGGAGGCTCACCTGCCCCTGGTGCTGTGCAAGTGTGTGGTCCTTGTGGTGCAGTTCTGCCTCCCGTGTTTGCAGTGTGCGTGTGACCTCCTGCAGGCTGCGCTGCGCTGCGCGGTACTCGTACTCAAGTTGACCGTACAGCGAGCGCTCGTGACCCAGCTGCTCCTGCGGGTTTGGGGGGCAGTGGGTGGAGGAGGGGGGCAGGCGGGTGCAGTGCTGTCAGAGTCGGCGACTGGGAGCCGCGCATGGTGGCCGTGCGCCACATGGCGACGCTGCAACACCCTGGCATGCAAGCTCATGACCCTTCTGGGACAGGTCGTTGGGGCTGGTCTGCTGTTCTTCCCGGCCAGCTCGTCACGACCATGTCTTCTAGCTCCCAGTCGGCTCTCCACGTCGAGTTGACGAGATGTTACGCTTAGATCATCCAAGTGGCCCTTGCAATTCGCACCTCTGCATGTGTCAAAGACGTCCGCACATCTCCGATTTGCCGCTGCAGGTTCGCTAAGCTCGACTTGCTGCTCAAGAATGCAATGCCCAGGATCCCTGTGGAAGCGGCAAGGACCAGGATGGCGATCCAAACCCAAGCTGGCGTGCCGCCGGACCTCCTTTTCCTGTGGAGCATCATGATGTGACAGGAGGCGTACTTGTGATGATGGAAGCCAGATCCACCGTGGGCCACTGTGCGTTCCAAACCCGTCCTACCCTCCATATGGTCCATAACCTCCATACTGCGGCAACATCGTGTGTTGTCCCTGCCACCAGCAGCACGCTATGGAGGAAGGTGCATGTGTCTGTGTCAGTTCGGCCAACAATTACACAGGCTCAGAGGGAGCCAAACAGCTGAACAGCAGGTGCAACGCCCCACTTGTCATCGATTTTGTGAGGTACAGCTTCTCACCCCAATCTCAAGAAAGCCCACAAGTTGCCCCTGTGTGTTGCATACATTTAACATGGCCCAGCAAGCGGCGGTTCAGGTGATTTGTGGGGTTGGACCTTGAAATGATGCCACGCGCAGCACAGAACACCTCGACAACCTTTTTGGATATTATTGCATCAGCTGGCGCCTTCCTGCCCTAGTCAGCCTGACGTTTCTGGTTTTGCTCGTGCTTGATGCGCACGCAGTCATGGTTTCAAGCGATTGATGTGGACAGAAGTGGGCATCTAGGTGGGTTTGTGCGTGCATGACCTGGGCCTGAGAGGATGATGAAGGTGCTGGGCATCTGGTTGCAAACCGCGTATACAGTGCAGTGCACGCAAGGATGACGCTCAGCACCTAGGCACATCTGCTGCATACCCCATGTGCGTGTGCAGATGCCAAGGAGATTCAGCGCGCACTGGGCATGGGCGGTCTCAACTTCGAGCTGTCGGTGCGTTGCACTGTCTGATGATGAGCCACATGCACCTCCAGAACGCGCTCCTGCAGCTGCTCAGCAGTTGACACATCGGCAAATGGTCCCCCCTCTGCCTTGGTTGCATGCGTCTTGCGCTTGCTGACCAGGCTGCCACATGGTGCATTGCTGACTGCATGGTGCAGAGCGGGCTCTGCATCCCCGCCATGCACCTGGCAACGCATGGAAAGCGCTCATTCCCATGCATGGCACGTTCTTGGATGATCCATGCATGATGCATGCATGCTGCAGGACATTGATGCCATGCTGCGTGCCTTTGACACACAAGGGAACCGGACCTTAGACGTGACAGAATTCACCCGCCTCCACGAGTTCCTGTCAACCGTGTCATCATCCTTCCAGTATTTTGACCAAGTGAGTTCAAGAACAACCAACAGGAGACGAGGCAGCACCTGTGCTGACTTCCACAGCTGAAGCGTGACGCACCCAGCAAGCGTGCCGTGGTGCCAAACGGTTGAGGCAGGGTGGAGGTGGGGGGCAGGCACAGCCAGCCAAGCAGCGGCACCTGCTGATCACACCAGCACAGCAAGTGACAGCAAGCCACAGCAAGTTACACAGCCTGTATCACGGCAGTGCCACGCATGAGCACGCACAAGATGCCCCGCCCCACCCAGCACGCAACAGCATCCCTACCCCCGCCTCCACACACAGCACGCTTCCAACCCCAATGCACATACTGACGAGCGGCACATGCACCCACAGCGTTACACTGTTTTCTGCTCACATGCTCGTGCACTCGCATGCACGGCTGCACGGATTGCACGGAGTGCCCAGCTTGCACGGATTGCACAGATAGCGCGGTCGCACGGATCACACGGAGTGCACATTCTCTGCACGTGTAACATATAGGACCGCAGCGGGTCGCTGGCCCAGGGCGAGGTCAAGGCCGCGCTGCAGCATGCGGGCTTTGTGCTGGATGACGCGGTGGTGTCCGTCATGATGAAGCGCCATGACCCCGACCACTCAAGTAGCATGAGCCTGAAGGAGTTTGTCAAGCTGTGGGTGATGCGCGCCCCTCCTGCTTCAGTGTACCGTGCTGTCCACCTGTTTGTTCTATTGCTGGGAACGAGAAATGTGGTGGGGGCCACCGATGCACAGCATGCACAGATGACACGTGTATGTGTGTTGCGTGTGCGACCGGATTGGTGACGTGTAGGGACTGCCCGTCACATGTGTGTTGGTTACATCTTACGCCCATCATGGCGCATAAATGCCTGCCGCGAGACAGGATTAACAACATTTCGTTATAGGCTTGTAGCTTCAAAAACTGTTTGTTATTATGTGTGACCAGTGTGAGCCTTCCCTTCCTTGTGCGTGCCGTGCAGGACCCTGTTCCTGCAGTCGTGTGTGCGCGCATTCAGCGCGTTCGACCCGCAGCGCCGCGGCCGCGCCGAGTTCACATTTGCACAGGTGTGGGGGCTCGGCTCCGGCATGCAGACACATCTGTGACACGCCGTGTTGTTATTATTATTGGGGGCTCGGCAGTCAGCACAGGCACGGCTGTGGGGAGGGGTGGTGCCCTCAGCTCAGCAACACGCCACCTGCACGCTCAGCTGAAGCTGGCAGCGTTATGTCGTCATGTGGAATGGCGGCTGTGGACTTATACAGACATACAGTTGGATCTCGGTCGGCCAGGCTAGGAGGGGCACACAGGGCAGCGAACCCAGTGCAAGCTCTGTTCAGACAGCCAGCTTCGACAGCAGTGATGTCACCCCTCCCCATACCCCCTCTTCTCCCCTTGCTGCAAACACACACACGCACAGCGTACTGCATGCCTGTGCCTGCGCCTGCTGCCTGCTGCCTACACCACACACGTACTGGACTCCTGATTGGTGTATCGTGTGCCCGCTTTGCTACCATGGCCCCACCGCAGTTTGTCTACGCTGTGTCTCACGTAGCCTGATCACCGTCCAGGTCCTCTTGCCGTTGCCAGGCAAAGGGTGTGGGGAAGTGTGATAAGAAGTGGAGAGGGGGGCGGTCAGCTGTGGGCATAAGGGGCCTGGCTTTGGCCGGCCGTAAGTAACAAGATGGGACTGTGTCTGACGCGTGCGTGAGCTTCTCGTCTGGCATGCCCTGTGTGGTGCAGAGTGCATCAACCCCAACTGAGGGGTAACATCATGAGCTGAGATGAAAGGTGCATCCATTTAGAAAATGTATTCGAGATATGAGGATTTGGCAACATGTGCTGTGCCCTGTCCAGTTGTTCTGGACTTTCAAATGTGCCGTCATGAGCGTGTGCTGCATTTGGGACATGCTGCGCATATGCAACAAGCACAGAACCAATAAGAAGTGTGTTACACTGTCTCAGGAGTACAGCAGTGAGGGTTCATCTTCAGCGGCTTGGGAGATTTTCACAGAGATTTTCACCCACACTTCATCCAGATATGCCTGGTTAGGCGGTTGATTTGGGGTGCCAAAAAAGGGACGGTGCTCAAAACCAGGGGTTCAAAAGCCGAGCTCCAAAAGCACGGAGATAACAGCAGCACCACACAACACGACACAAACCCCCGAGGGCCCTCACGCCCTCTTCAGTGCACGCCACCACACCCAGTCATACTGCACGCACGTGCGCGGGAGCTACGGCTATAGGGAATGCGCTTGCTTTCACCATGCGACAAGGACAAAAGCTCTAACCTGCAGGGGGTGCACCAAGAGACCGCACCTGCGCACACCGCACTACCTGAGACTAGCACCGCATCGGGCTCAACGCACGGCCCACATGCCTTGGAATGCACCACACATCTACGCCACAGCCCCTACGTAACCCTAGCGCCCACGGCGCTGCTTCTGCTTGTGCCTCAGCCGCCTGCCTGCCACCTACCGCCTGCAGCCCCACCTCCTGTCCCCAAATACTCTGTGTTTCTGCTCTGCTCTGCTCTACCTGTCAACCAGGGTCAGCGCCACACCACACCACACCACCACAGGCAACCACCACAGGTCCTACTGATACAAGGCATCCGTCAACAGTGTTCCAAGTCAACGCGTCTACACCAGCTCTACAGCGTGCACCTGAGCCGCGGCCAACAACCTGCACGCGCCCAGCCAACCACCCTGCCAGCACATCCATGCCGCGCCATGCACAGCCGCCACGGTGGGCACAGGGCCTGCCCTTCCAAAGTCCCCAGCTTCCCGCATACCCGCACGTACACGCCACCCTTGGCACCATTGAAAAATAAGGTACGTGCGCGGCCCCACCCACCAAGCCCTGGTCCAAGGACGCAACGTGCCGGGCGCTGAATAGAGAGCTGGGAATCCCGGAGCTCCGGCCCCATGCGGCCCCTGCTTAACACTGTTGCGAAACAAAAGCCAGCCGCCGCTGCGAGGGGCAATACCAGTGTTGCAGGAGCGCATGGTGGAGGAGCTCAGCCAGGGCTGCCAGCCAGCAGCTCGCCCACCTCATAAAGTTCTGCATGGGGGCACACACCACTGCCATGCGGCTGGCGGATGCCACGGCCCAACGGCGCGGCTGCTGCTGCTGCATAGGCCCTGCACAAAGTGGCCCTGCTATGAAGCGGCCGTCATCTGCCGCACGCACTCCAGCACCTTGTGCGCGTGCCCCAGCACCTCCCCGCCGTCCGCCATGCCAAAGTCCATGCACACGGCCGCCATGTGCATGCACAGCACGCGCGGCGTGCGCTGCGACCGCATGTCGGCCCGCTCCATGAGCGCCTGGAACCCGTTCGTTGTCCGCCGCACGAGGTCTGCGAAGCGCATGATGTTCTTGGCCGCGCCGCACAGCTTCCCATGCAACCCCCCCAGCTCCTTAGCCACATCCACGTCCCGGGCCGCCGGCCCCGCGCCCGCCCCGCCGCGCCCGCCCGCGCCCCCCGCCCCCGACTGCGCCACAGCCACATGGTCCTGGGATGAGGTAGTCGAGTCGTTGGGGGACGTGGTGGTGGTGCCCTTGCCACTGGGCCCGGGTTTCCCTGCCGCTGCTGCGCCCGCCCCGCTTGGCTGCTGCCCCGCCGCCATCGAGGGCTGTGCCAGGGGTTGAGTGGTCTGAGTGAGGCTGGAGCGTGACTGTGTGAGCAGGTGTGAGATCTTCTGGGAGTACTCGTTGTACCTGTTCTGCATGCATGCCGCCTCCTTCAGGTAGCAGCTGGCTGCCAGCCGCTCGCACAGCACCCGCATGATCTCACGGGGCAGCTCAGGCCCCGTGCCCGACTCACACCTGCACACCGTGAACTGCAAAAGGTCCGCGGTCTGCAGCAGCACGACACCGGCCCTGCAGAGTGGAGGAAGGGGGAAGGGGAGAACAGGGGAAGGGGGGATAAGTGGGTGATCGTCACATGTTGCATCTCCATGTGTCCAAGGTTCCAGGGGATACCAGATCAGATGGGATCAGTCAGTGTGCGGATCAAGTATGCCAGCAGGCACGTGCACAGCATGTATGGCATCTGCCTCGTGCAGCAACGATGCAGGTATCTGTCTGCTGCCCCTGTGCCTGTGTGGGCTGGGGGCTGGGCGGCCCCGGTGATCAGTGGGACGATCCCATCCCAGATACAGCATGCGCACTTTATGGCCTGATCCCCTGCTGCGTGCCAAGATCCTAGCTCTGTGCTCCCGCCCCCCACACCCGCGCCTGCCCCCGCCTCCCCGCCCTGCGCCAGCTGTCCCACGCACCTGCTGATGCGCTCCGAGCTGCGAGCCACCCTCAGCATGCACTCGCACGCCTCAATGAACATCAGGCACGACTCCACATAATGTGAGATCCGCTCCGCTGACCAGTCGCCCTTGTAGCTGTCGCCCTTGCGTTTGCAGGCCTTGGCCTGGACCAACAGGTCGTCTATCATGGCATCTGTGATGTGTGATGCGTGCATGAGCGAGCCGCGGGGGCACACTGCCATGGACGCTGGGCTGATGTCTTGACTGGCGCCTGCCAGCCCGGGTTCACTGCTGCCTTGCAAACGCAGCAGCGACGCTGGGAGCAGGCCCCCGCCCGCTGCCTGTGTGGATGTGCCCGCGCAGGCAGCGCCGCGGCTGGCTGTCGTACGCCCGCCCGCAGCAGCTGCAGCCACCGCGGCTGTCGGGGCCGCTGCCGGCCCTGCTGTTTGAACCTCGGCTGGCGAGGGGTTTTGATGGTTGAAGGCTGAGGTAGTGGCATTGTCTGAGCTGCTGGAGCCGGGCGCATTGTGCACCTCGTCGCACAGCGGTGGCGCAGGCGCCTTGGGGGCTGTCAAAGAAGCTGCACAAACGGCTTGCGACCCGGGCCCATGCAACGTCCCTAGCCCCGGCGCTGCTGCCAAAACCCCTTGCACTGCTCGGCTGTCGCCTATCTGCCTGCCTGCGCCAGGTGCGCTGCCCGTCCGAAGCCGCTTGGTGGGCTGTTCCCCTGCATCTAACTGCTCCCCTGCCCGCGACGAAGGGCTGGGCTCTGGCAGCTCCTGGCAGCACACAGGGGATTGAAAAGACGAAGGGTCAATTGCGTTCGAGACGTGCCCAACCCTAAAGTTTTAGCACAAAATGTGCTTGGATCCCTCACCAGGGATGTGTCCCACGGCCGGACATCCACGCTCTGCACCGAGCCGAGCTTCAGGAACTCCACTGCGCAGAACAAGGCACATGTGTTTGGCGTGAGACTTGGGTCCCCCAGCCAGGTTCGCGAGGTTGCGCATGCAGTCAAGCGCTCACCAATCTGACCGACGGATGCTCCTGGGCCTGGGTAGCCCTGCAGCCTCAGCCGCTTGCCAGAGCCTGGGGGACCAGTGCAAAGTCTGTGTCAGTAAGAGGTCCAGCACAAACCCGTAGCTTACAGCAGGAACGCTTCCTCACCATTTAAGAGCGATTGTTTTCCTGTTTGGCTGGGCCCATATGTTGTCGTCCCGAGCCCTGCAAAAATGCAGAGTCAGGATGCATCAGTTTACTGACCCGGGAGCATGCTGCAAGCACCCCTATTCAATCTGCCTTCAAGTTGCAGACCTTTACCTGGTGCTTGCCCTGAAGACTCCGCAATCTTCACCTTCACGCGAATGCGCATCGTGCCCATCCTTATGCGGCACTAATCAGTAGCCTTTCACCGCATTTTCCTATGGTGGAGGTCGGAGAATCCCCCACTGCCAAGCCACTGGTGAACCTCCTGCCGCCGTTTCGGCGATTGTGGCTGCTAAGCACCGTGTTGAAGCGAACAGAGACTCTTCTGGCTAAACTGACTTGCTGATGATGACTTGCTCTCTGTGGCTGGCCAATGAGCATGACCCCAACGAGGCGTCAGGCCTGAACTGGGCAGGCCCACAAGGCCGTGGCAGCTTCCATGATGCATATTTGCATCGATACCAGAGCCTGCATTTGAGGGGGCGCTGTGCGTGCCTGTGACTGTCCCGTACGAGTCTGCAGCCATGTGTGCCTTCCTCACCGGTCCCAGCTGCTGCACATGTGCTCTGCTCAAGGAGGCATGTGGCCTGTAACGCAGAGCTGATCACCAATGGGCTCCCACGTGCCTGTGCCAGGCAGTCATACTATCTTGCAGTTGGGCATGGATTGTACCGCCTCTACCCATAAATGAGAATGGCAGCAGGTTGATTGGAACAATACGCGCATCTATCCTTAAAGAGTGGAAGGCAAGGCTGATGTGCTGCACCAGCCGCAGGTGGTGGGTGCGCACTTGGTTAGACGCAAGCGTGCTAGATGGGAAAGCACAGGCATACCAGAGCGGGGCACATGTAACATCTGATGCTGCCTTCCTCCACCTTGTGGTGGTGGCACGTACCCGTGCAGCGCCGCGTGCGTGCAAAGGTTCATTGATTGCAAGCAGGCCTTTGACTGGATCTGTCAGGCAGCAACGTGGGAGCTGCTACATACGTGCATATAGCATGCACTCCAAGAAAGTGGCGCTGATACAAGGAGGGGTGGGGGTCATCCCCGGGATACGGGCCGTCCCCTCGCACATCCTCATCGGTTGATCACACGAGAAATGCCCAGTGCCGCAAGGGCTGGCCGCTTGAAAGCGATGATGCCCACCCCTACACGGGTGCTCCACTCAGCAGCCCACGGTGACCACGCTCCTGGACTCGTGTTGTGCTGTTGCAGTGACTGATGAAACTTTGGCGCCATTCAGGTCGCACAGCCCTGTTTCATGCCCCTTTGTTTAGGATGCACAGCACTACAAGTGCCGGTACAGCCTGTCATGACCAAGTTAGGAAGGAGAGGCGGAAGAATCGTCAAAAAAAATGCCGATGGCACCCAACAGGTTGCTAGGGCTGCTTCTAGCAGCAGCCCTTCTGGTTTGCAGCACACATGCACTGGAGTTCGAGATGCAGACGCAGCAGAAATGCATCTATGAGGAAATCAATTCAAACGTGATTGTAGTACTTGACTTTAGAGCATTCAACAAGGATCACCCAGACCATCCAGAGACCGTGGATGTTCGGGTGCGCACAATCCCTCCTATCGTAAAGCTTATGCACGCTGGCTGCTAGTATGATCTTGGGACATTGGCGTTGCAGGTGGAGGACCCGCATGGGCAGCTAGTCAGCGAGGGGTCAGGGAAATCAGATGGGCAGTTTGCATTCACCACCAAGGCAGCGGGAGAGTACAAGGCGTGCTTCACAGCACGAGGTGGGTGGACATCGAACGATCCAGATCACGGGGTGGTGGGCAGAACAGAGCCTCACAGCGGCTGAGCTCTGGCAACCCCAGATGGTTCCGGTATTTTCTCAAGTTTCCGCACCCCACCAGCGTGGCATATGGACAGCATGCACCATGCTCCATGCATGCCTGCAACAGCAGTACATGCCATGCTCCCATGCACACCGTTGCAGCTGAGCAGCAGCACGCCCTGCATCTCTGCATCCCTGCACACATGCATCGGCCGCAGCAACCCTGCGCTGAAACAAGCAGGCCCGCTCACCCCCACGCTTGCGCGCGGCCCCCTCGACTCCGATGCCCGTTCACCTCCACGCTGCTGCGGATGGGCCCCTTTTGCGATGCTGCAGACCTTCAGGCAGCGTACGTCACAAAGCTGCGCCTGGACTGGCGCACCGGCGTGGCCGCGACTGACTGGAATGCGATTGCCAAGAAGGAGCACCTGGATGCCCTCACAGTGGAGCTGCGCAAGCTGGAGGACAACATCCGCGAGGTGCCTGGTTGGGGAGGGGGGAGGAGGGGGGA
>BDCZ01000528.1:7544-27643 GCA_001662365.1 Chlamydomonas applanata
GAAAGGGCCTGCACAAGAAGTGTGGGCCCCTTCTTTTCATTTTTTGTCCTTGCCGCCGGGATGGGGAGGGTGTCGATGCCTTTCCTTGCCCTGCACCACCTTCTCAACTCCATCTTGATGCTCCACCCGCTCCCCAACCCCCCACCCTGTTCTGCCTCAACCCAACCCCATGTCTCCAAACTTCTCACCCCATACCCCACCCTTCACCCCCTGTTCCCCACCTCAGGCCGGCTGGACGCGGAGATGCTGGGCGTGACGGCGCGCGTGCAGGAGCTGCTGACGCGGCTGCCCAATGACATCAACCCGGTGTCGCTGGAGGAGCTGCGCCGTGTCAAGGCAGCTCTGGTGGAGCTGGAGAACAAGGCAGACACGCTGCGGTGAGGCAGGCCCTATATATATATATCCTGCTTGCTTGGTTGTTTTTGGTTCCGGGGGGTGGGTGTTGTTGGGGGTGGGTTGGGTGTGTGTGGAGGGTGTGAGAGTGTGTGCGTCTCCTGGCAGTCTGCAAGGGTCTTGGCACGCCACAAAGACTGCTGGATGTGCAGCAGCTGATGCCGGAGCATGCCGACCGACCACCAACCAACCAACCCTTGATCCTCTCACCCGCAACACACAATCTCACCAACCCACCCACCCAACCACCCAACCACCACCAACCTCAACTACCCAACCACACAACCAACACCAACCTAACCGACCGACCCAACCGACGCCACGCAGCAACATGCTGGAGGAGCTGATGGATGATGAGGACGAGCTGCGAGAGCTCAACCTCAGCTCACGTCCGCGCCGCGAGGAGCGCCGCCGGCAGCGCGAGCGCGAGCGCCTCGAGCGTGAGCTGGAGCGGTGCGTGGGGCAGTGGGCTGGCTGGGCTTACTGAGTTGGTGGGCTGAATCAGTGGGCGGCGCGGGTGGGCGGTCTGAGTCAGCGAGCGGGCTGAGCTTGGGCAATCTGAGTCAGCGGGCTGCGTCGCCGGGAGTGGGGCGGGGGGGCAGACTGCGCGGGTGGAGTGGGCTCCCTCCCAGAACCAGAACATGAGCCGACAACCCCGAACCCTAGAAGCTTTGTGCGACTTGGGTGGCTGCCTACTCCCTCGCAGTGCGCGCGAAATCAAGGAGGAGCTCGAAGAGAGGTTGGAGGAGGACGAGGCAGGGGGTGGGGGCCCCGGGGGGCCACTGTCCAACACTGCCTCAGGATCGGGCGGGCGCACAGCCGCTGGCAAGGCTCGGCCCCGGACGGGGAGCATGGGCTCGCTCAGCGCCCCCGCGGCCCCCGCACACTACGTGGACCCTTCGGGGGAGGGATACGCGAGCTGGACGGGGGGCGTCAAGGGCGGCGGGATCATTGGCGGGCCGACGGGTGGCGTGGCGGTGCTGCCGACGGGGTTCCTGACAGGGCCGGGCGGGGGGGGGCCGGCGGGCGCGGGCTCGGCACAGAAGGATGCACGGCAGGAGCGGCTAGCAGAGCTGCGTGCTAAGTTTGACCGCGAGCGGCTTGCTGAGCTGCGGTCCAAGTTTGGGTGGGGCCCGGGCGGCGCGGCCGCGGACGGGAACGGCAACGGCGGGGGCGGCGGCGGGGGCGGGTACGGCAGCGGCGAGGGGCGGGAGCGGGGGGGCCGGGAGGGCCGGGAGGGGCGCGAGGGGCGGTCGTCGCGGCAAACGCCACTTGCATCGCGAGAGGTGCGGGAGGCTGAGCGTGCGGAGCGGCTGGAGCGCATGCGCATGGCACGCGCGGGCGGCCCCGATGACGACACCGGCGACTGGATCAGGTGCGCAGCCGCAAGTCGGGGTGGGGTGGGGGGACAGGGGCCCTGCCTGCCTGCACTGCGTGTGTCGCCCCATGCCTGCTGTGCCCTTGCCCACCCTGATGACCCCCTGTCCCCCCTCGCCAACTCTTGCACCCGCCCTGCTGCACCCCAGTCTGGTACTGCCCTTATTAGTTGCGGCCCTGCGATGAAACCTATGCATGCCTTTTTGGTATGCCCCTTCTTCCCCCCTCCCACCATCGCCGCCCCCACCCCACCCCACCCCCTCCTGACAAACACGCACCCCGCTACACACGCGCCCCATTGTCAACCCCATCATCCACCCCTCCCTTGTCCCCGCAGCCGGCTGGAGCAGCAGCTTGAGGGCAGCGAGGAGGACATCCAAGAGGCTCAAGAAGCTCTGGAAGAGATGGTGGAGCAAGAGGAGGAAGAGCAAGAGCTGGAAGAGGTTGAAGACCTGATGGAGTATTACCTGCAAAGGGCCAGCGCTGCACAAAGTGAAGCTGAACGGCTGCTGGCGGGGGCCCGTGATTTGGAGGAGTCGATCGGGGTGTCCCTATCTGCTCGTCGGTACGAAGTCAATCGGCTGGAGCTGACGCTGTCGATCGGATCGTTTGCTGCGGCGCTGGGCGCGATGATCGCGGGCATCTTCGGCATGAATATGAAGAGTATGCTGGAGATGAGTGTAGCGAGCTTCTGGGGGGTGTCAGCCGCTATCGTGGTCGGCTGCACCTGGGTGTTCGTCGCCATCATGCGCTACACGCGCGCCAAGCGCATCCTGTGAACGCCAACCATGAGCATGGCCTTCTGAAAGCGCACGGAGCGCAGCCTGTGAGCAACAGTGTGGAGCTGTGTGCCTGGCCCAAACGCGCGCCGGGGTGCATCTGGCCAGCTGCTGGTTTTGGGTGCCCCGCGGATGGTTTTAGTATGGTCAGAGGAGGCTCTTGCAGTAGCTGCTCCTCTCGGCGGTGTGCTGCTTTCATAGCATGGCGTGGTGTGGCCTGTCCAGGTCAGCACCACGCGGCGTCTTCTCTACGACACGGTGGTGGTTATGGTTGATGGTGGTAGTGGTGGTTTTGCAGTGGTGACGGCCGGTGGTATTGCCGTGGTCTGTGTTGCTTTTCTATGGTGTGGCCGGAAGGCAGGGTGTCCAAAGTGACGTACCCCCTCGGCCTGATGGCAGGCCTGAGTGCTTGCAGCCTTACATGTGTGCTTGCAGCCTCGCATGTATGCTAGCAGCCTTGCATGTGTGCATGCACTGCCCTCGGGCTTTGGTAGGGTGAGAACTGGTGTATGGATTGCAAGAGGGCGTGTACAAAGCTGGCATCGCGTGTAGTTCCATTATGTGCGGCTTGCATGGGC
Source organism: Chlamydomonas applanata (assembly GCA_001662365.1). NCBI lineage: Eukaryota > Viridiplantae > Chlorophyta > Chlorophyceae > Chlamydomonadales > Chlamydomonadaceae > Chlamydomonas > Chlamydomonas applanata. Next base: position 10,672 of record BDCZ01000528.1, read on the forward strand.
CTGGAGCACGCGCGGGCGAGCCCACCCACATGGTGTGTATGATGTGCTCTGCCCCAAGAGTGGGGGCCTGGCCCAGCCGTTTTTGTTTGTGCACGTGGCGGGCACTGGCGGTCAAGGGTCTGTGTGCAACCGCTTGTGGTTGATCAGCAGGTGAACCAAAAGGCTTGCCCTGGCGACTGCTGAATCGGGAGCAAAGCTTGTGGTTAGGGATGTGGTGCTGTTCAGGAGAGTGCCCGTTTATAGTTTCAGTGAGAAGAGTGAGCACCAGAAGGATGAAGACTGGGAGAGAGGTACGCACGGTGCTGCGGTCGAGGGCACGCAGACCGAGGTCAGTAGACAGGCTGGTGGCAAGGCAGGATGGTGAAGGGAGCTGCCACGTTTTAGATAAGCGGCTTACACTGTGGCGATGGGGATGTGGTTCAATCAGCTTGTACGTTGTCAAGACACTGTTCATATTTTTTCAGCGCCGACCTGGCGTGCCGATGTGCGCGAGCGTGCGAGCGCGCCGCGCAACCCCGTTGGTTGTGTTGTAACAGTATCACTTTTGCACGCCATCCACCTGGTGCTGGGGCCTGCCCCTGCCAGATGCTGCTGCACTCAACAAGGCCTCCCCCTCCCCCCCTCCGCCACCTCCTCCTTCACCTCTTTTTTCCCAACTGGCAGCTGCACCTTATGCAAGAATGCACCATGACAACACACCACACCAAACCCAATACAGGTATTTCCCTGGGTATGCCCTCCCTTGAATGTGATCATGACTGCTGCCGCCGTGTTCGCCCTGCCCCCAGCAGACCTGCCCCGTGCGCTGCTAGCTGCTTGTTGTGCACCGACAGCTCTGCTCAGCATGTTCCCCAGCTGCCAAGTGGCAGACTGAAAGTGTGCCAGGCTGAGGTGCAGGAGATCACTCTTCACGAGCACGTCTCACATTTCCAGAGCCCGTCCAGCAGGAAGTGTAGGTTGTCGACCTGTGAAAGTGCAGCGCATTGAAAACAACATGGAACACAATGAGAGCGAGCCATGCGTTGCATGCACGCATTGCGTGCATGTGATCAGTTGACAGTTGAGCAGCTCAGCCTCCACCAACTGGAGCACACAAAGAGCGCGCGCTTGTCGATGCAGCCCTTGCCATGCGCTGTGCCGGACACCGCCAGGCACGCACGCAGCAGCACTAGGCACCCTCATACACGCTCGCACCCCCATGCAGGTGTTGACCACCCTATGCACCACGAAGCAGCCCCATGCGTAGCCCATGCGACCCAGCGCATGCAACCGGAGGCCTCCATGCCCACGTACCCCGATGCCCTTGTTGATCGTTCGCATGTCTGCTGTGCTCATCTTGCACAGCCCAATGGCCATCGCGTACTCCTTGCCCTCGGCATGGATCGCCACGGGCTCGCCGGCCTCCGCCTTGCAGTACAGGCAGTACAGGCAGTACACGTGGCGCAGGCAGTACAAGGAGCCCAGGCCGACGCAGGCAGTACGGGTCGCCGCCCGCCAAATCGTCACAACCCAGCACAGTGCATCCAGGCGGTGGCGGCCCGGCCCTGTAGACTGCACAGCTGCAGTCAGCTGCCGCCACACGCCCTCAGGCCTGCACCCGGACAACAGGCCACCCAGCTTGCCACATCCACCCCAGCAGCCCACCGGCCGCGTGCCCTTTGGACACTACTATGGAATGGAGTACCCCTGCAGCGTGCGCTCATCACAGCTGTGGTGCATGCGCGCACCTCGTCATGCATGGTCGCCCCCGGCGACGTGAGCCCTGGGCACATGATGTTGGCGCCTGACAACACAAACTTGATTGCGCCCTGAGAAAAATAGCGATCCCGGCACATGTAACTCAGCCACTTGCAACGGCGTTTGGAGGGGAGGCGCTTGGGCTTCATGTTACTGAACTGTGCCGCAAGCGGATTGTGCACCGCAGGTCAAGCATGCAGAAAGGGAACTCTGCTTGTCTGGGGCCCCCCTGCCCTTACCTGATCAGCCCTCAGCTTCTTCATCATATCGGGGTATTGGTGCAGCACGCGCAGCGTGGGGCACCAGGGGCCATCACGCTCTTGGAAAAAGAGTGGGACGTTGTTGATGATGGCCATCTGGACATGGCCATCACTGCAGCATGAGATCAAGGGCAAAGCCAGCCGCAGGCCCAAACTGAAAGTCAGCAGCTCAGAAGTCAGGGTGGGAGCCGTGCAGCGTGTACCCGAGGAATGCCAGCACAATTGCCGTGGCAGGGGCAAGGCAAGCAGTCATGCGCAGTATGGGGACATGCCGCAAGCCCGGCATACCCTGGTCGTGTATGGCTGGTCCGTTCGGCAGACGTGAGCATGCCAAAACAGGTGCAATGACCACAGCACGCACCCACAGCACACGGCACACTGCATCAGCATGGTGTGCTGCCATGCGAACAGCATGAACATGCCAAACAGCCAGATCTATCATAAACTGCTACATCCCTGCCTCCCTGCCCTGACTCACCATTTCCCAACGTACAGGGGCTCTTTCTTGGGTAATAGCACATCGATCACCCCCGTCTCTTCCAAGTATGGATACTGCTCACAAATGGAGGCTGCATGAACGTGGTATGTGCGCTGGTAAGCACAAACGCTTGATCAACTGTTGGGTTCAGCTTGCCACTTACAGCGAATGCCACGCGCTACAGAAGACTTGACCTGACTGGTTTGATTGAACTCAGGCTTTTTCTTCCCGAAAAGAGACATGCTGGCTGTGGGCTGTGGGCCGGCTCAGATCTGTGTGGTCTAACGAAATGAGCAGGGTGGCAGACAGATGTGTGGTTATGTGTTAAATCTTCTTGCTTTCTCTGCGCCTGAACGCTCCACATGAACTCCCACTTTGTATGAGAAACAGGGGTTTTGTCTGCGTCCTCCAATTGGTGTCCTCGCAGTGCTGCCAGTGCATTCATGATGCTCAATAAGTTGCGGCTGTCTAGATTTTCGCGGCATGGCCATGTGGCACCACAATGCAGGGCGTCAGGGCAAGGGGAACAGGGAAGGCGGTCATCGGGCCCGATGGGTGTACGAGCTGGTGGCGAACGGTGGGGAGCACAGTCAAGGGGGCCCCGACCTGAGAGGCCTACTGGTCCCATGCAGGCACATGGCGACAGGCGGCATGCTCCCATGGGTCCACCACCACCAGAGCGCTCGGCACGGCCACCCCCAAACAGGAGGACCAGCTACCAGGTCACGGCGCGCATGTTGGCTGTGCAGCAGGTGTGTGTGCGCTGCACTTGACTGCATGTGGCTGTGCAGCAGATGCGGTGCGTGTGCGTGCCACACTTTGCCGCGTACTGAGGTACTTGTACCTCCCCTGCGCTTCTAATCTGTACTGCTGGCGTGCCGCTGACACCCTCCACAAACTTGCTTCTTGTACTTCATATCATTATAACCTTGTCTCATCGTGAATCCCCGCCGCACGCCAGTTGCTGCGCATCGACGAGGAGGGCGCATTCGCTGGGCTGGTGGGCGGCTCACCCAAGCCCCGCGACCTGACCAAAGAGGATGAGGACGAGCTGGCTCTGGAGGAAGAAGGACTTGTTGGGGAGGAGGACGGGGGCCCCGGTGGTGCAGGGCGACTGGGCAGTGGCGCAGCTGCCAGCACCAGCGGCAGCACGGGGGCTTCACGGGGCGGTGCAGGGGCTGCCCTGGATCCCCGCCAGCAACGAGCCCTCAAAACAATGGTGGCGGGGGTGACCCGGTGGCGCCGCCGCCTCGATTACATCCTGTCCTCTCTAACTCAGCGCACGCCCGCTGAGCTGGACGCACCTGTGCGGCAGGTGCTGCTGCTGGCGTTGTACGAGCTGCAGTACATGTCCCTCGCACCTCACGCCATCTCAGACTTTGTGGACCTCACTCGCCAAGTGGTGGCCAATGGGGAAGGGGCAGCCAGCTTTGTGAACGGGGTGCTGCGTGCCATGGTGCGGCGCATGGAGGCAGGGGACATCCCCTCACCAGAGTTAGAGCTGGGCCCAGAGCCTGGGGCTCGTGACCTGGCACGCTGCCTTGCCATCACTCACTCCCACCCCACGTGGCTCACCAACCGCTGGCTTGCCCGGTTCGGGGAGGAGGGCGCGGTGGCGCTCATGACACACAACAACAGGTGCGGGAGCATTCCGGGGGACTCCCTGAGAAGACTCCCACCAGTCGCGCAGTGATGTGTGCTGCATTGGGTGGCTGTGCAGGGCCCGTTCAGTGCCTGTGCAAGCCTTCCTTTGAGGGCTTGCCACTGGCCCTCCTTGCGATGCTGTGACATCATGTCACTGACATGCAAACAGCTGCCACCCGGCAGGTGGCATCCAACACACCCAGCACAGTGCAAGTCAACACGACCCATCACCACATAACATGATGTGACCAGACCTGCTGCACAGTCACCCCACCCATGCGCCTGACTGTCTGGTGTCTGCCGCGCGCGTGTCTGACCTTCCGTGTGCAAGCAGGCCCCCGTTGTATACGGTGCGGGTCAACACCCTACGCGTACCCGGAGGTGCGGGGGAGTTGGCTGAGCGGCTGCGTGCTGCCGGCGTGGATGCTGCACCGAGCCCCCTCATGCCACACACATTTGTGGAGATCCGTTCGGGGCTGCAGACACTGCTGGCTGAGGTGAGGCAGGCAGGGCAGGGCAGGAGCAGCAGGGAGGGAGCAGGGAGGGAGCAGGGGTGAGCAAGTGGGGGAAGGGGGAGAGGAGGGGTTGCATGGGCCGGGGCATGCACGCATCGAGTGCATGCAATCAGAATGTCGGTGGTGACCTCACCATGGCAACCTTGCTGAGGGGAACTGTGTGAGCTTCCTGCGTCACACTGCGCCATTTGTATGACTGCCAGCACAGCCTGTACCTACCTCCCAAGACTTCCAGTAGCCGCACCACCACCATCACCACAGGCTCTGCTCCCAACTGACCTGCTCACAACTGCCCTGCTCACGTCCCCCTCCGGCGTGCTCCCGCGCCCCAGGGCTTTGTGGCACGCGGCGAGTGCGTGGTGCAAGACGTCAGCGCGGGCCTGGTGGTCGCCCTGCTGGACCCACGTCCGGGGGAGCGGATCCTCGACTGCTGCGCTGCACCGGGCGGCAAGGCCACGTTCGCAGCAGCACGCATGCAGGGGCGGGGCTCCATCACGGCCCTCGACATCAGTGGCCCCCGTCTGCGGGCAGTGCGGAACCTGGCGGCGGCCCAGGGCGTGCCTCCGGCCATGCTGACCACTGTCGCCGCAGATCTGCGCGCGTATGCGGCCGCGGCGCCCGCCGCCACGCCGCTGACCACCCGTCCCGCGCTCGCCACTGCTGCAAAGATCCAGGCGGAATGGGGTGATTCGCCAGCTCGTGGTGCTAAATCAGCCCCAGGAGCGGCCGCAGGAGCAGCAGCAGGAGCAGCCAGCGGGGCTGCTGGAAACAGTGGTGTGCAGGGGACTGCAGCGCAGGGCCTGGTGCCGCCGTCCTCGCTGTTTGATCGCGTGCTGCTGGATGCACCGTGCTCAGGCAGTGGGGTGATGGCCAAGCGTGCTGACATGCGGTGGCGGCGCGCATGGGGGGACATGGCGCAGCTCGTGCGGCTGCAGGCGGAGCTGTTGGACGCGGCAGCAGTGCTCGTGCGGCCAGGTGTGATACTGCTCCAATCGTATTGTATCTTTGATAACGGACGGTACTATACATGGTGTGTGTAATTTGATACTGTATCCCATACTGATGCAGTTCGTCGAAGTTTTCTCATGGAAGATATGAATAGGAGTGTGCAGGATATGAAAAGAAGTGACTAGGAGTGTACCATCGGCCTCAGGGCTCGGTAGTACCCCAATGCCCCGGTGTGGTGACTTGCCAGGTGCAGCTGCATGCCCTGAGCCAAGGTGCTGGCACAAGTGCATGCGAGTATGGAACTGCCGACCTGTGGATCATCGGGCTTGCAGCCCTCTTGACATTGCCCCCAAACCCCGTTGCCTGTACCTTATGCACCCGTTGCCCCCACCCACCCACCCACCCACCCCACCCACCGCCGATGCCCCCCGTCCCACCCTCCGCCCCACCCCAAATCACCATTCCCCGGTGGTCCTGGCACACTGGCACACTCACACACTCACACACTTACCGCCCACACTCCACTCACACCCCAGGCGGCGTGCTCGTGTATTCCACCTGCTCTATCGAAACGGACGAGTGCGAGGAGCAAGTGGCTGCCTTCTTGCAGCGCCCAGCAGGTGCAAGCTTTAAGTTGGTGCCTGCCGGTCAGGCAGGGGTCCTAGGTCAAGCTGAGGGGGTGCCTCAGGAGGTGGTCACACCAAGAGGGTGGGTGGCGACGCTGCCACATGTGCATGGCGTGGACGGAGCGTTCGCCGCGCGGTTGGTACGGGTCAAGTGAGGACGGGGGTGCTGCATGCAATGTATCATGTGGATGCATGTATGCATGCATCGAATAGTGCGTGGATGTTTTATTAAAGCCACTCCTTTGAGCAGTCCTTTAAGGGGACAGTTGTGGTTCCTGGATGAGGGATGAGGTGACATGGGATTTGGTGGGCACACACGGACGATGTGGCTGTATAAGTGGACGGCATACGTAGCCTTGACATCAAACAATGCCGTGTAGTGCTTGGATGTCAAGATGGGCAGCCCAAGTATGATGCACCACCTCTGTAGCACTAAGGGTCATCGATGTTATCACTCAGTGTTAGCAGTCATCCCTGCTGATGCTGTTGGAGGCAAGGTATGTGAATGATGTGTTATGTGGCATGTGACAGGCCGCTGCGATGTGAGCAACCCAGCCTCTATTTGTTTAGCACAGTCCAAGGCGCCACACACATCAGCACCTGCATGCAGCAAGCACACGGCAGCAGTGCACAGCACATGTCGTAAGCACGCAATGCACAGCCATGCGTGCTGGCATGCTGCTCTTGTGTTTTCTTACATGGGCTGCAGCTGTGACAGCCAGTCCCAGCAACCCATCCTCAGTCCCCCCTCCAACCAGCAACCACAGGGTCCCGGACACACAGCGGCATGGTGCATGGTCCAAGCGCACCCACACAGAGCTGCTCCTCGCATCCTCACAGAAGAAGTCCCCGGAAGCAGCAACCGGCAGCAGCTCTCATGCCGTGCAGCAGAGTAGTCAGCTGCCACGCCGCCTGCCCACGTCTGGGCGTGCACTGCAGCAGCTGGGCCAGGACGTGTATGTGGGCCACCGCCTGCCATGGCAGTTCAACGGCTTGACGCTGTGAGAGGCATTGCTTGGGGGGCTGCATGCAACAGCATGGCAGGAGCTGCTGTTGGCGACAGGGCATGCATGTGGTGTGCTGGTGCTGGTGCCTCGGTCTGATCCAAACATGCTGGGGGGTGGCCCCGGTGCTGCACACCACTCCATGCACGCAGCTACTTTGCAACCCCCAAGCAGGCAGGCAGCGCCACACTCTCCGGTGATGCCAAGTTCACCGTGTTCCAGGACGGCACTGCAAAGCTGGGGGCGGGTGCGTCCATGTAATGCCTGCGCTCGCCTTCCGTTCATTGCGAGTTGTGGTGTGCTCAAAGCTGCGGCATGCAATTCGCCTGTGGATTGGCCAGGTGACGGCCCGGGGTGGGGGGGTGGGGGGGGCGCGCAAGTTATAGCTCTTGCATGTGGACTCCGCTTTTTCTGACCCTGCCTGAGCCATGTGCTGTTGGCGCCCCTGCCCACAGGTGCTGCTATCTCCACATCATACGCGAGGAGCCGCGAAGGGCCTGGCACAGACCCCCGCTACGACCGCCCCTTTGTTGCCACACAGGCGTACGTCACTGTGCCACGGCTGCTGGGTGAGAGGGTGGGTCGTCCACATGCAGAGAGCTGTCTGGCTGTGGCGAGCACGCAACTAGATCATGGCAGCCATGACGGTTGCACTGGCCAGCTCAGCACACAACACGTTGGTCCACAGCAGTGCGCATCAGCATGTTCCCTTGCAACAAGGATATGTGCTCTGTCAACGGCGCCTGCATGTTATGGAATGGGCACGCGTACCTGCCACACACAATACCTCATGCCCCGCACCTCTTGTGCTGTGCACATGCCACTGTCACCCTAATCCCACCCCCAACCCCACACCCCACCCTGGCTCCAGGCTGGACCGCGTTCCCCTCCATTTCCTACAATCTGGCTGAGGGTGAAGGCAGCGTGGCATCAGCCAGCCAGGGCTACATGGTCGTGGGGGAGCTGGCATACAATGGGCTGTCAAACACGTTTGGCGTGTCTTTGGCACAGGGCCAGGCCAGCAGCCTGAACCTGCCCGTAGGTGCGGGGGGTGAGGGACTTCCGGCGCTGCTGCTGCTGCTGCTGCTGCTGCTGCTGCCGACTGCTGCTGCTGCTGCTGCTGCTGCTGCTGCTGCTGCTATGGGCGATAGTGTCAGCCACATTTCAATCCCACCTGTCGTGTACTTAGTAATCCCGGTCCAGTCTTGTTGGCGGTTGACGGATTTGGCCGTGTTCATGCAACGCTGATGCAACCCAACCTCATCCCCATGCGCGCAGCACGGCCGGGCAGCAGCCTGGTGGCTGGCGATGGGTTCAGCGGCATTGAGCAGATTGCAGGTGTGTGTGTGCCTTCAAGTGTTGGTGGACGCCTAATGTGGCAGTGAACAAACTCATTGGGCAGGCTACAGCCGCTTACTGCTGCTCTTGCCGCAGCCACTGCTGCTGCTCCTGCTGCTGCTCCTGCTGCCGCTGCTGCTGCTGCACCCTGCGATGCTTGTTAGCCGCTGACGGCCGACGTAGCTGCTGATACTCCTGCGCCTACTCCTGCTGCTGCTCTCGCTCCTGCTGTGCATGCGTGCTTGCACTACGGGTACTGGGGCCTCCCTCATGGCTCATCACTTAGTTATGACTCATCACCTTTTGTATTATTATTTATGTTATTATTATTACCTTTTGTATGACTCATCAACCACTGTATGACTCACCCCCTCCTCAGGAGCCAACAGCCTGACCCTGCTCACCGACCCTCGCACCAACCAGTTTGCCCAGAGCGTGGCGTACCCCTTCAACATCTTCACGCCCTTCAATCCGCTCACCTGCACTCAAACAATGATCACCAGTGCCGTGTCGACCTGGTGCGTGCGGTGCACGATCTGCACATGGGTGAGCATGCAATGCATGCATGGACCCATGCTGGAGGAGCATGCGCTGTGTACCTGTGTTCATTCCCACACTGTGGCAGTACCCAGCTCGTGTCTTGCTGGCCTTGCATTGTAACAAACTAGCTACACGCCAGCTGAGACCTGCACTCTGGTATTCATCAACATGTTTTGCACCATCAGGGACCAGATCAGGCACCATCATATGAATCCATCAACCCCTGCAGCTGTGAGCCCGTCTTCCTGCTCCTGCCCATCCTACACACGTGCAGGGGTGACCTGTCAGGTCCTGTGCGCCCCACCCCCCGCGACCAGCCGCTATTCCTTGTGCCCTTCTGCGCCGAGTTCTTCAACCCCCAGGTTCTGGACAACTTCCACCTGTTCCTGCAGGACTACCTCGACTACTACTACGGCTACCAGGATGTGAGCGGCTCGCGCATGGGACATGAACGGGCCATGCACACGAGCAGCCACCCTGGAGGATTATCCTGCATTGCATGTTGTGTAGTGTGATGGGGCCTGCCCAGTACAGTACATACATCATACATCATACATCATACATCACACACAACAACTAGCTGGCCTCCAGCAGCACAGCAGTGGACCCACTGTCATACCTCCCGAAGAACCTGCATCACGCTGTACCGCAGGCGTACTACAACGACTACGCCGACATGCCTGATGAGGCCAGTGACACACGAGACGCCTCTTCACCCGTGCCCAGCAGCCCTCAGCAGTCTCAGCAGCAAAGAAGCTCAACCACCTCCTGCAGCTCAGTACCTGGCATGCCCCCAGGGGCGGACGGTGCCACAGGCAACAGCACCCTCGGTGGCGCAAACACCACATGCATGGGCCCCGCAGCCATCCTCTCAAGTGTGTCCATGGTACAGCCACCCAGCTCTGATCGCCCAATCCTGCCTGAGACATTGGGCGAGCCAGTGGCCCAACCGCCAGTGGCCCAGCCTTTCAGCCCACCTGCCCGGGTTATGCCCAGCCCCAGCCCCCCACCTCCAGGCAGCACAACAGGTACAGTTGAGCCAAGTCATGATAGCAACAGCACTCAGGGACTGTACAGGACTGCCAGCGTGCGGCTGGCGGGCTTTGGGGCGCCACCCGTGACATTGCAGGACTCTGGGGCACAGGTGGCGAGCCCTGAAGATGTGGCTGCCGCGGCAGCAGCAGCTTTGATAGCACCAGCCGAAGAGGAGCAGCAGCAGCCAACACCATGGGGTGATTCCCAGCTGGCGGGGCCAGATGCACGCATGACAGGCAGCCAGGGCCCCGCGCCCCAAGGTCAGGACGTACAGGCACCCCCTGCCCCAATTGTGAACACAACAGCTGTGGCCACCAACGCCAGTCAACCCATGGTGTCAGTGGCCAGATCCCCTTTGCAGCTGTTCCCTGCAGGACTTCGCTCAGACCCCACCCCACGGCCTGAAGATATCAATGCGCTAGTGAAGTTGGGGCAGGTGGTGACTGAGCAGCTGGAGGCCCTACCTACGGGCAAGCTCTTGAAAGGCAGCGCGCAGGCTGGGGCTGATGTAGCTGCATCGGTATTGGCTCAGACAGCCGCAGATGCAGATGGCTTGGTCAAGGACGCGTGGAACCTCACAAACCAGGTGGCTCTCCTGGGCGCAAAGGTGCGTCTAACAGCACAACACAAGTGCAGGAAATGCTCTGGGAAATGCTCATGTAATATCTGGGTACCGCACAAGTGTGCGGTAGTTGCAAGCCACCATAGCCAAGGCATGCTTTGTGTGTTTGAGGTACATTTTCTGGCGATCAGCTGTTGGCTGTGCCCGGGGGTAGCTTATGTGTGCTTGGCTGGTCATGGTCGCTCAGGCCTGGACAAGTATCATGCATACAACCAATCCACCATATGCCAACATGGTATCGATTGCTGACGCGTGCAGACACTGCTCAACACCTTCATGTCTTCGGCCCAAGCCGTGCTGCCAATGACCCAGCTCATCTACAACAACTCAAATGCATGGTACCAAGCTGCAGCTGCAGCATCAAACGACCGGGTAGACCAGCGCATCGCTGGGCTGTCATCCATGCAGGATCAAGTGGCCAGTCAAGCTGCGTCAGCGGCAAGCGTGCTGCAGGCACTGTCAGCCACACTTGCAGCGTCAGTTGCGTCTGGTTTCAACGGCCAGCAAGCATCGTCTGCGCAACAGGCGGCGGCAGCACAACATGATCCACCTCCTGCCACATCAGCAGCGGGCTCCTCCAGGGGAACGCTGGCACCTCAGATCCCTAGCACTGGGGATGCAGCTTTACTGCCTCAGAAATGGAATCCAGCTGCAGCAGGGGCATGAGATAGGTCAGAAGGGGGCATGAAGTGGGCCATGCGAGTCGTTCAGGGTTGGAGTGATAAACGTCTGGGATATTGATAGTGACGGTAGAGCGCCTTCGATTCCGTCAGCGTTTAAACCAGTGCAAACGTTGTTGCCTGTGGGCATAGTGTCAACCTGGCGCGTGAGGAAATCCCAGACCAGCAAGGGCTGACTATTGCGGCAATGGTTGTACTCGTTTAAACTTCCAAGAGCGCGAGATATCAATCGCCTTCTGACCATGGCTGTTATGGAAGGCACTGAAGACAACGCTACAGATAACCGGGACACAGTGGACAAGCCCAGCGACACCTGTGTCAGGGTCGCGGTTAGGTGCGGATGATTGAAGGTTTGCGTTGTGCAGGTGTCGTCCAAGGTGTTTCATGTATTGGACTTCTGGTCATGCATGTTGCATGGTGCTCGCCACGGCATGCAGTCCACACACAACCCTGCATGTGCCATGCAGGGTTCGCCCCCTGGTGGAGCGCGAGCTGCAGGATGGCGCAGTCGTGTGCATCGCAGCAGACGAGGGCATGTGCAGCGTGCAGTGTGGCCGCGACCGCCGCTTCACATACGATCACGTGTATGGCACAGGCGCCACCCAGGTGGGGCCCAGGTCTGCATCTGCACACCAGAAACGGGAGGGGCACATGCATGCAGTGCTGCTTTCAAGGTACAGCCAAACTCGAGCATCCCCCACTGTGTCCAGCTGCATGCTGCCTTGACCTGCCGCTGGTTGTGTGTGCTGTAGCCTTGTCTGGAGTGAGGGTCTTGAAACGATGACAATGAAATGATGACAATGGAAAGCAATACGATGATGTATGAAAGCATGAGTACGCAACCAAAAGGGTGACTAACGAGGATGGGTACCCACTCTTTGGCTTGGCACATACAGGAGCATCTGTACAGGGACTGTGTGGCCCCCCTTGTGGACTCATGCTTTGAGGGCTTCAACGCCACGGTAGGCTGTAATTCAGGCATTAGGGGGTGCTGTGTGTGCCGGTGTGTGGTGTGAACCCTGTTGTTCTGTGGTGCCTGCCAGGCTTGCATGCAGCCTGAGTATGAACCAAACGCAGCGCCTGCAGTCCTTGCACCCTAATGCGGTGCTGATGCATGATCGCCTCTATGTGTGATCAGTCCATGCATGATCACTCCATGCATGATCACGCCCACATGTATGCAGGTCATGGCGTACGGGCAGACAGGCTCAGGCAAGACCTTCACCATGGGCCTGGGCGCTGACCTGGGCCACACCGTGAAAGAGGGCGAGGGCGGGCAGGCGGCCGACGCTGCTCTTACCGCTGCCGCTGATGCAGCCGATGCAGCAGTGTCCACGGGTATGTCTGGGCTTGCAGGCGTGGGCATCACGCCCCGTGTCGTGACCCACCTGTTTGCCACGATCGCCCAGCGAGAGGCGGCAGCGGCGGCGGGCAGCGCGGGCGGCGGTGCCCCGCTGCGCCACCGTGTGACGGCCACGTTCCTGGAAATCCACAACGAGGAGCTGCGGGACCTGCTGGCACCCCCTGGCACGGCAACTGCCAAGGTGCGGCAAGGCCCACTGCACCCACACATTGCCAGCAGTCATGTCAATACCTGGATGTTGCCACGTCGATACCTGAGTTTTGCCACATCAACACCTGAATGTTGCCGTTGGATTTAAGGCAGAGCCAGCGCAGCTGGTGGCCGGTTGGTCCTGCAGCAGCATGCAGCTGGCTATGTGCCAGGCGATACAGTAGGGCTGGCTCGACCCAGCGAGCTAGCTCAGCTGTGGCAGCAGTGCATGCGCTGGTGCGGGACGCACACATGCGCCCTGACGGACCGCACTGCACCCTCCCATGTCAGTCTGTCTGTCTGCCTGTCTGTCTGTCTGTCTGGCTGCACAGGGCCTGGTGATCCGCGAGGGTGCTGACGGCTGCATGGGCGTGGCTGGCGCACGAGAGGTGGTGGTGAGCAGCGCGCAGGAGCTCGTCGAGCTGCTGGCCAGCGCGACATGGGCACGGTGCGTACTTGCATGGCCATGGCTCGCTCACTTACATCATCGGCAGCATGCACGATCCAGCACCTGTTGCTCTACGTCCCAGGATAGGAATGCAGCCTGGAGGCGGTGTGGGACCAGGCAGCTCATAGCAGCTAAGGGACCAGGAGGCAAATGAGTGTGTCACCTGAGAGTCTGCCCAGGCCCCTAGGCCCCTAGTCCCTTCATCTTCCCTGCCAGCCAGTGAGTGATGGTATGGCACATGGAGCACTACACGCTTTGCGCCCCCCAAGGATAGGACAGCAGAACTCGACACCCGTTGCACACGATCTGCGCGGTCACACCTCCAGCCCCCCTGGCTCTTCCCTTGTCCGCTGACCCTTCCCTGCCTGCCTGCCTGCCTCTACCGTATACCCCCTCCTGCCTGGCCTGTCCCTACCTTGTTCCCCTCCGCTCCCCTGCCCTGCCCCTCTCATTCCACTGTTTAATCTGTTTCCCAACTGCCCCTGCCCCGCAGCGCCACGGGTACCACCCTCATGAACGAGTCGTCCTCCCGCTCCCACGCCATCTGCACCATCAGCCTCACACAAACCGGCAGCACGGTTTCTCTCTCGGCCGCCTCCCCCGCCGCTGCCACGATGACGTCCAAGCTGCACCTGGTGGACCTGGCCGGCAGCGAACGAACGAAGCGCAGCGGCGTGGCAGCTCATGGCGGAGGCTCTGGGGGAGGGGCGGGCTCGGGGGGCGGCGCGCGCTTCCGAGAGGCTGTCAACATCAACCAGGTGCGCGGCCCCCTGGGGCTAGATAGGGTGCTGCACTTCTGTGAGCTTTGATCCCTTGCGCTCTCTCCCCTTCACCACCTTGCTTGTCCGCTTTCTCACCTCTCTCTTGAACCCGCTATCCCGCCTCGCGCCTCACGCCCGCTTCTCTCTGTATGTCGGCCCCTTTCCCCCGGCTCATGCCGCCCACCCCCACACCCCCTCACCCCGCTCCGTTTTGCCGCGCGCAGGGCCTGCTGGCGCTGGGCAACGTGATCAGTGCGCTGGGTGACGAGCGCAAGCGCAGCGAGCGCTCACACATCCCCTACAGAGACTCTAAACTCACACGGCTGCTGCAGGACTCCCTCGGAGGAAACTCAAGCACCCTCATGATTGCATGTGTCAGCGGCGCCGACGATTCCATGGAGGAATCTCTGTCCACACTCAAGTACGCGAACCGCGCTCGCAACATCCGGAACCGGCCCGTGCCGAACCGGCTGGTGGGAGGCGGCGGCGGGCCGGGTGCCATGCAGCTGCTGGCCGCACAGGCAGATGTGCTGGCGACTGCGGTGGGGCTCGCGGCAAAATGTGCGCGGCAGCTGCCTCTGGGCATGCCGGGGGCTGCAAGGCTTGGGCAGGTGCTGGCGGCGTGTGCGGATTTGTCTTCGGCGAGCGCGTGCACGGGCGCACTGAATGCGCTGGGGGCGCTGCAGCTGGCAATGGCACGGGAGGAGGAGGAGGGCGTGCGGCGCCGGCGCTTGACACAGGACGCCACCGCAGCTGCGGCGGCTGGTGCTGCAGGGGCAGGCAGCCAGCCCCTGGTCACCAGCCACCCGCTGCTGGGCCTTTTCACTGCGGTAGAGGAGGGGGAAGGGGCAGGGGGGTCCCGGGGCATGAGCCAGGCAGGTGGTGGCAGCAGGCATGTGACCGAGGGAGGCGATGGCAGCGCGCTGGCTGTGGCACAAGCGGATTTGTTGGAGGTGCAGCGCGCGCTGCAGGTGGGCGTGTACGGTGATTGGCATGCGTGCAGGGAGTGCTGGCATCTGGCGGTTCATTAAAAGCAGTAAGAAGCAGTGTGTGCATGGGTGCTTGGGTGTGGTGTGGTGTGTGTGTGTGTGTGTGTGTTGGGGTGGGGTCGGGGTGGGGTCGGAGGGGCAGGGGGTGCATCACGCCCATACGCCTTGCTTTGCCTGGTCCCTATGCTTCCCTCCATGTGCGTGGGGTGTGCTGTACACAGGCATAGGGCTGTGAGGTGTCAATACCAGTCATAGTATTGAGTAAAGGAGCTTAGGTGCACGTGTCCCTGCACCTGCTGCCCCCTTCATTCCCCACAGCGTAATCCTGTGCAGCCACAGCATCACTGACGGGGGAGGTATGCATTGCGTTGCGGCCAAGCCCGCATTGTTGCCCTTAACGTTTGGTCGGTTTCTCTGACTCTGTCTCAAACTGATCTGTGAATTGTTCCCTCATGCAGGAAGCACGTGATGACCTGGAGCGTGATGAGATCATCTTTGCGGACCAGCAGCGCGAGCTGGACGCAGCACGCACGGAGCTGGAGGCCCTGCGCGCAGCCACGAAGCACGCCCTTGGTGCTGCCACCTTTCAGGACTCCTCCCTCAGCCCGGGTGGGGACCACTGCCATGCAAGCATGGGTGCGGGCGACGCGCGCGGGTGCATGGGCAGCGGCGGCGGAGGTGGGGGGCATGCCCGCAAGGCGCGGCATTTGACAGAGGACGAGGTGGTGCTGTATGATGACGACCTGCTCCCTGCACTGGGTGCTGACACGGGCAGCCAGCTGCTGCTGGGGCATGGCGCTGGGGCGCGCTCCGAGGTGGGTGGATGGGTGTCTGGGGGACGTTGTGGGATGTAGCCTTTTCTTAGTTAGATGAGGTTTGGGCAGAGGTTTGGGGGTGGTCCTTTCTTGCGATTGCTTGGGGGTTGGGAGGGGGGCACTGGGGGCGTGTTATGGCAGGCGGCGGGAAGACAGGAGGGGGAAAAAGGGGGTGCGCTGTCCGTGAGAGAGCTCTGCTGTGTGCGTGCCTCAGGGTCGCTGCGTGACATCACGGTGGGTGAGTAAATCAGGTAGAATTGGTGCTCTAGGCTCCTCTGCAGCAAGCCTTTGGGGCTTGCTGCTGCCTTGGACGCATTGCTGCGGAGCCACACGAGGACGCAGCTCAGCAGCCCGCTCACCTCCTGCTTCGCGGTGTGTGCCCTTAGCGGTGTGCCTGTGACATGTCGGTGTGACTGTGGCCGGTGCGCAATCACGTTGCCGTTGCCGCAGGGCGGCGCCAGCGACGCGCACAGTGCCGCGCTGGCG
The DNA here is from genome assembly GCA_001662365.1 of Chlamydomonas applanata. Classification (NCBI taxonomy): domain Eukaryota; kingdom Viridiplantae; phylum Chlorophyta; class Chlorophyceae; order Chlamydomonadales; family Chlamydomonadaceae; genus Chlamydomonas; species Chlamydomonas applanata. Next base: position 27,150 of record BDCZ01000528.1, read on the forward strand.
GAGGAGCTGGAGCGTGCTCTGCGCCAGGTCGTGGCAGCGGACGAGCAGCGTAAGGAGCTGGAGGCGACGGTGGAGCAGCAGCAGGTGTGTGGTGCGAGGGCTGTGACTGTAAATGTGGGTGCATGGCCATGACCGTGAATGCTTGGTTGTGACAGATTGCCGCCGGGTGATGTAGCAGGTTCGTGGCTCTTGGACTGTGACCATGACTCTGGCTGCGTGTGCATGGCCGTGATTGGCACCGGGTGTTGGGTCGTGCGTCCACCATGGCGGGTGGATGCCTGTGGATGCCTACACATCCTGGCCGTTGAGCAGGATGTGTGCGGTATGTGCCTGCCACACCACTGGTGCCCTGCCTCCCCTCACCTCCATTGCCTGTCTGCTCATGCCCCCCCTCTCCCCCTCCACCCCGCAAAGAAATGGTTATACTGCCCCTGGCCTCCCTCACCCCCCAATGAAATGTCTCTCCCCCCCCCCCCCCACACACCCCCCCTTTC
>BDCZ01000528.1:28392-41467 GCA_001662365.1 Chlamydomonas applanata
GCTGCGCAGCCTGGCTGGCTCCATCTCAGCGCAGGAGGCGCTCATCCAGAGCTTGCAGGCTGCGGAGCGTGAGGCGCGCGAGCTCAGCCACGCATGCCTGGTGCGTGGGTGGGGTGTGGGGCCAGGGGTGTGGGGTCAGGGGTGTGGGGTCAGGGGTGTGGGGCCAGGGTGGTGGCGCCAGGGTGGTGGGGGGACAGAGGAGTGAGGCGGTGCAGTCCGCGTGCAGGCTGTGCGGCTTGGAATGGCTGTGTGCCCAAGTCCCACAGGGCAACTGTCCAGGGGGCCTGCTTGCAAGGACTGAATGACATGCGGCTGTTACACTTGTGTGTGTGTGTGTGTGTTGGTTACATCGTACGCCCATCGTGGCGCATAGATGCCTGCCGCGAGACAGGATTAGCAGCATTCGTTATTGTATGGGACCACCACACGACTAGCCAAGCTCGACCACCATGTAGGTGTACCTACGGCCCACCGTCCAACACATCCTGTGACCCCAGTCCATTCAAATGTGGGGCGTGAGCCTCTGAGCTGTTTGATGCCCCATCGTCTCACCAGCCCCCGCTGAGAATGCATGGCCCTGGGCTGCCGTCCCTTCTACATTTGCCGCCCCACCCTCCACTCTCCACACACATGCCTATAACGAAATGTTGTTAATCCTGTCTCGCGGCAGGCATCTATGCGCCATGATGGGCGTACAATGTAACCAACACACACACGCACACACATTGGCGGCTGATCCACCGCAGGAGCGCATGCGGTCCCTGGAGGGCCAGATCGCGTCGCGTGAGGCGGAGGTGTCGGAGCTGCGTGCGCAGCTGGCGGCGATCGAGCAGGACGCGGCACGCAGCGCCGAGGAGCGTGACGCTGCACGGGCTGCGGTGGAGGAACGGCTGGCGGAGGCGCAGGAGCAGGTGGGGTGTGTGTGTGGGGGGTGTTGTGGTTGGGGTGGGTTGGGGCTGGTATGTGTGTGTGGGGGGGGTGTGGTGTGGTGGTGGATTAGCCCTCTAGCGCGCTCGGTTCACCGTGACAGCTGTTAACTGTCTGTCACTCCAGGTTGCTAGCCTACGTTACTGGCCAGGATACTAGCCTATACTAGACGACACTCAGGTATCATGCACTCACCGCCCCAGTGTTAAGAAGTGTTTCGAAAGCCACACTGGAAGTGTATGGCGTTCCGTCTTTGGGCTGCAGGTGGAGGTGCTGCGGCGCGCGCTGCAGGACGCGGAGCGGCAGCGTGCGGAGCGCGAGCGCCAGCGTGCCCACGCCCGTGCGCAGCTGCTGGAGGCCGAGCTGCGCACGCTGCGAGGGGAGCATGTGCGTTTTTGGGGAGAGAGGCGGTGGCTGTTGCTTCCTTGGCAAAGGCATCATGGACGTGTGGCGTGCAATGCGCATGCCAAATGCTGAATGGACGTGCACATACGTAACACGTGCTCCACCACTGACCCCCTCTCATGTCCAGCTTCAAGCTGTTGTCACCGCCCTGCCCCTTCCCGCCTCACCGCCCTGCCCCCTCCCGCTCCATCATGCACCACACAGGACGCGCTGCAGCGGCGGCTGTCGGACCGCGTGTGCGCCCACGAGCGCGAGGCCAACGCGCGCACACACGAGGTCGCGCGGCTGCGGCGGACAGCCGACGCGTCCAAGCGCCGTGTGGCTGAGCTGGAGGCCGAAGCACGCGCGGCGCGGGTGCTGGCAAAGGTGTGGTGCGGCTATGATAGTAACAATAAGAATAACACGGCGTTTCACAGAGTCATCTGCTTGCCGGAACCCATCAAACTAGAAGTTCCTTAAGACTATAGAGATCCAGGTGCCTGCACGGTGTTCCGGTGCAGCTATGCACAATGCAATAGTACAGAACATCATGGAACCGTACTGAACATCATGTATGGCTACAGAATCTCGTGCGGGGTGGGTGCTGGTCAAGGGCAGTGCGATGCGGCTATGCACGATGAAGCTTGCTTAGCTCGCAATGATGCAAGCCCCATGTTGGCCATGTTATGAGTACGCGCTTCATAAAGGAACATGCCCGGCCCCTGCCGCTGCGCCACCACCAGACTATCACTGTGCCCCGCGCACCCACAGCAAAAATCGGACGAGGCGGCCGAGGCGGTGCGGCGGCTGAGGGACGCGACGGTGGAGGAGCGCCGGCGCGCGAACCGCATGGGCATGGTGCACACCGGCGACGGGGGCGGCACGCCCCGGTCCCCCGCGGCTCAGCGCCGGCTGTCAGGTGTGTGCAGGGTGCCCTGCCGTGTCATGGACTACCGACCGGCGAATAGAGAGAGGCCAACTGAAGAAATGAGGGGGGGCGCAGATCAGGGCACTCATGAACTGTTACGATAGCAATGATCTGCCTTTTGCACCCTTGTCCCGCACGGTCCCGTACCTACTGTGACTCACCACAGTACCTCTTGGCGTGTCGTGGTGTGAGATGACCACAGAGATGACTGCAAGCATGGCTGCGACCAGCATTTACACCCCCGACCGCAAGCCACCCATGAGCCCAGGCGCCCGGGTACCCCAAGGCACGACCAGCACGCCGCCCCTCACTGCCCGCCCCACTCGCTTTGCATCCCCCTCTGTGGCTGCGTCCCTGGCTGCCCCGCCTTCCCCCGCCTCTAGCCGGCTCCATGCAGGAGCAGGTGCTGGCTTGCTCACCAGCATGTGCCTGCCCGGGGGCATGGCCTCCTCTGCTGCATCATGCGCACCCCAGCTGCAGCGCTGGCTGGATCAGCAGGTCCGCGCACTGTCGGTGCGGCAGGACGCAGACGCGCGCGTGCGGCGGCTGACGGCGCGGCGGGCAGAGCTCGCGGCACGCAAGGAGACTCTGGGTTTGGAAGCCGCCGGCCAGCAGCAGCACCGGCAGCAACAACTGGGCACAGCAGTAGACTCGGGCCGCGAGCGGTCCCATGAGGAGCAGTCCCATCACGGATTCTCACTCGAGGAGGCGGTCGATTCGGTTGAGGCTGAGCTGGGGTATGTCACAGAGGAGCTGCTGGGTGCGCGGCGGGCGCTGCAGCGTGCAGAGGGCGGTGCACTCGAGCTGCGTCGCCGCATCGCCGGCATGCCGGTGTCAGACGTGCGCAAGGTCCTGGGCAGCGCGCTCGAGGCCCTCGCGTGGGCGCACAGCAATGCTGCGGTCTCTGCGGCCGTGTCTGAGGGTCGCCTGACTGGCAGCAGTGAGGGTGGCCAACTGGTTGCTGGCGTGCCCATGGCCCCAATGCAGCCACGACCCACGGCACCTGTGGCACAGCATGAGGAGGAGCAGCAGCAGCAGCGGTGGCAGCGTGAGCAGCAGCACACAGATGCAAGTGAGCACAGCCCGCACGCGTCACTCACCACCTGTAAGGTGCTGGGTTCCCCCCATGAGGCTGTGGCTGATGTGGCCGGGTGCGGTAGCATGCGCTCCCGAGCAGGCCGCAGGGCCGGCGGCAACAGGCGTGCCTCCTGGGGCAGCGAGGGCAGCGCAGGCCTGCCTGCAGTGCTGTCTGAGGAGGAGGAAGGTGATGATGAGGCAGAAGAGGAGGAGGGGGGCGAGGAGGCAGAGGGGGAGGTGGAGTCTGGAGAGGAGGAGGAGGAGGAGGAGCAGACCCCCCCGCCCCGTCCACTGCCCCCAGCCACTCATGTGGCCTCCCGCCTAGCCACCCCAGTCCTGCCTGCTGATTCACTCGAGCCACTTGAGTGCACGCGCATGGGCGGTGTGTGGGCGTCCCCCAGCCTCTCCCCCGCGCCTTCCGCAGGGACACCCCTCGGGCCCGTGCAGCACAGCCACCCCTCCCCTGGTGCAAGTGCAGCTGCGCCCGCATCCCCTGGGCTACTGCCAGCTCCGGGCCCCGCCCCCGGAGAAAGCCCTGGCCTACGAGCCTCTGCAGCGTCTCTGTCCGCTGCCTTGTCAACTTACAAGGCTCACATGCGGCTCACGGCGGCCAGCCCACTCAAGCTGGGCGTGAGCCCATGGCAGGCCACGGTGTCGCCGCAGCAGATTGCACATATGAAGAACATTGCCCGGCAGCGCGGGCTGCTGGGGCCGGGCGCGGCGGCTGCGGCTGCGGGGGCAGACGAGCAGTAGACCACGCGAGTAAAGGGGGCACACATCTGGTCAGGTCTAAAGGAGTGGGACGGGCTGCAGGGGGATAGGCAGCTGAGACATGCCGATGGGGTAGTTGGCAAGGGTAGTTGGCAGCCCTGACACTTGTCTGTTGCTCGCTTGAGGCTGTCAAGTGGATATGGGGACGAGGCAGCTCAGGTCATGAGGGATGGTGCGTGCAAGGTTGGTTTCAGGTGTGGCTGACAGCGGTGTGCGTACATATCAACATATGCCATGCTACCCGAACTCAAATACATTCCACATCATTAGCTTGCTCATTACAGGTTTTGCATGTTGCGGCAGCCAGACCTCTCACAATACATCCAGTAGTCAACGCATCGGCAGCACAGTGCATTCCCGGCAATACAGCTCAGTCCTTGCATGTTGGAAGCTTGTATAGTTGTAACACACGTGAGGCCCACACCGGCACCCTCCACATTGTCCACAGCATGCATGCAATGTGCAGCACGGCTCACACTGGCACAGTCCTGCCCCATGCAACGCTGGGAATTGAACAAGAAGAAAAAGGCCACGCCAGCCTGTCTTATGAGCCCTGGGATGCATCCTTCCCCTTAGGAGGTAGTGGCCCGCCCTACATGTGCAGTGTGCAGGCAAAAGGTGTAAGTGCCAGCACGTCAGCACCACAGGTGATGAAGGACACAGCGGCGTGGAACAGCAGGCCCATGATCAGCAGCGAGCAGGTTTGCATGTAACACACCGTGTGATTGGTTGATTGATTAGGTTTGCACGTGAGGGGGCAACAACGGGCTCATGCAGTCAGTGTGTGGCTGAGTCAAGCTAGGCGGCTCACCTCTCTAGCCTGCTGTGCAGTTCGTGCCACCCATTCCTTTAGAGGATCTTCTGTCACATTGAGCCGCAGCGCGCCTGCAAACATGCCGCCCCAAAACGCCAGCGGTTCCTGCATGAGCACGGTCAGCAGTTGACGCGGGCCAATTGTTGATGGTCCAGGAAGGCTGGGTGGCGATGTGAGTGCTTGGAAGGTACGGCTCACCCATGCAAAGCATGGTGATACGAGGTACAGCATGCAGGCACATATGAGAGAGCATGCTGGCCATGCAAACCACGCACCCGCACAGCGACGCGCAGAATAGGGTCTGAGATCCTGTCTGCAATGAGTGCAACAGGATTTTTCAAGCCTTGAGCTCGCACTCGTGTGCGCGAAGCGCTGACCCGGAAGGACGGGCTGCTTCGATGCACCGGATGGATGCGGTTGGGTGCATGTGACTGCATGGATTGTTCTGTCTGGTCTGCGAAGAACCACCTGAACCACCTGAACCATCAGGGTTTGGGTCACGACGTCACGCGATTGCTCACACCAAAAGTCAGAACAGGGTCCCGGGTCAAGGCAGAGGCGCTCCATAGACTCCCCACACTCTGGAATTGCATGGCTGCAAGGCCACATGGGGACGGTGTGAGGACGCTCAGCGCATGACGCTTGAGCCCATGTGGGCGCCAGCATGTCAACGGAGTGTGCCATCTGCTTCCTACACATTGACCCAGAGCAGGAGTGCTTCCTGAACACATGCTACCACCGCTTCCATTTGCAGGTGAGCAGGCACAGTGCCCCGGGCCTGCAGGAGCTCATTCAGTGCATGGGCATGCAAGCCAGCATGCGCACGACATGCATGCACATCATAATCAAAATACCATTTGATTCACGGCACGTAACATAATCAATGGCTGATGGAGACACATGAACCTTTTTAAAGGGTCCATTCCGTGGTTCCCATGCCACCGCAGTGTGCCCAGAAGTGGGCTGACAGCCAGCAGGCACACCCTCCTGCAGACGCCACACAGCCCACCCTCACATGCCCCCTGTGCCGTACGCCGTACCATGCGCTCATCACAGACACAGCAGATGGCACGAGCTTCAGGCTGCTGTGGCTGGATAGGGCCCACGCAGGCGCAGCACAGCAGCTGGGTGCACAGCTGCAGCTCAGCGCAGCCCAACGCAGGCGGCGCTCCCTGTACCACCAACCAGCCCCGGCCCCGGCCCCGGCCCCGGCACCAGCACCAGCACCAGCACCAGCACTAGCACCAGTCACGGTCCCGGCCCCAGCACCAGACCTGCCTGGAGCTGCACCTCCACCATCTGGTCCCAGCGGTGTAGCAGCAGGCCCACAGGGGCTGCAGGTAGCAACAACAATGGCTCAACCGGCCGTGGTAGGGCCCGTTGCAGGCAGCCGGAGGAGGCCGCCCTGGAAGCCAGGGGACACAGTGGTGGAGCGCTGGGTGCAGCGGGAGCTGCAGGTGCGTGGGCTGATTAATTAATGAAATGACACGGCATTTCACCGCATCTCACAGATTCATCTGCTTGCCGGAGCCCATCAACAAGAAATTCGTAAAGACTACAGAGATTGGGGCCCAGGTGCGCGGGCTGGCCCCTCCTTTTTCATCAGTTTCATTGATCAGGGACAAAACCTGCAGTGTACCTGCTCCGACAAATCGTATTCATGCCATCATGGTGCCCAGGATGTTGCACGCTGGTGTGGGCTGCGACGCAATGTCCCTTGTACCCGTGCGGGCGGGCAGAGGCTGAAACCTGTTAATACCTGAAACCTGAGGTGGTTGCAACGTTCGTGCGCACCGACAGGTTTGAAATAATGTGCATGCATATGCAGGCACTGATGATGCAGGAGGATGTGGCGGTGGTGCAGGCCGTGGCCCTAGGCGTGCTCACCTCAGCACCAGCCCGGCCCCTGCGTATCCCCACTCTTCCAGCAGCCGCATCCCTTGAAGCGCCTCCACAGCAGCAGCATGCCGTACAGCCCCAGGCGGTATGGCAGCCGCAGGGAGGCAGTACAAAGCGGCTGCTGGTCAAGCCAGGCACCAATCCTTTGAAGAGGCCACGGGTGTCGCTATCTGTCCCAGCACCAGCTACACAATCACCACAGGAACCCACGGTCCAGGACCGTTCAGGACCCCCACTATCCACATCTGACTCTTCTGCACAGTGGCAGGCACAGCTGCCAGCTGCCCTTTCACCTTACTTGGGTACTCTTCAAGCTGCTCAGTTCACTCGCGAGCTAGCCAGCTTCATGGATGCAGGCCTTTCCATCCCTGCACATGACAGCTTGGTCTTTGGTGTAGCAGCTGCGCGGCAGCTGCAGGCAGCCGAGAGGTGGGCGGCTGGCAGCACCGGCAGCGGGGCTGATGCAAGCCAAAGAGGCATGGGGAGGCGTGAGGCAGCAGAAGACAGCGAACCAGAGAGTGACAATGTGTGTGGTTACAGGGATTGGGCCCCTGAGCATGACTCCGAGGATATGTAGCCGCTTTGCCGATGCTCCATTGTATCAGACGCACACACACGCACGGATGCATGAGCACACCACGCAGCAATCAGGAATCGTGAAGAATGCGCACAAGAATGGACCAAGCGGACGATATGTAATCAGCGTCACAACCTAGAGGGGGCCTGTGCCGTGCGTGTGTATCTCGTTCAGGCAAGATGGCACCTGGCTGTCACCATCCAGCACCCCACAGGCTGATATCCAAGCAATCAATGGACAGGAACAAAAGAAAGGAGGGGATACAACTGGATGGCAGGCCATGGCACGCCCTAGCGGCGGTGCCATGCCCGCTGCGCCTGATTTTACCGGCAGCCGCACGGGCAGCGATCTTAATGCAACCAAGTCAGCAAACCATGTACAATGGGGGGCTTGCAGTCAGCCCATACTGGTCCTTGTTCCACTCGTGGATCAAACCCCGATGGGGCAACCACAACACCAACATGTCCAAAACTCATGCGTGTAACGTGCCATTACCAACCAACTGGTCCATGGGCGCACGCTGCGGCGTGACGCAGGCCCTCACGCTGTGAAACCAGGGAGGCCGGCCCGCTGCCGTGCTGCTGCAATCGCGCATGCCTCCCACCGCATGCATCACCACGTATACCCACCATCGTCCGCCCACCGCACACACTGCACTCACCAAGGCCTCACACGTCACATGCCGCCCATAAACCAGACAGCGGTGTATGGCCAGTATGAGGCACATGAAAGGTAGCAACCTTGTAGCCCCACATCCCTCCTCCGTCCCAATTACCTAATGACCCTGTGACGTACACCAGCTGCAGGGGCACAGCTCCTGGGTACAGCTGCGTCAAAAAGGGCACTGGGCCAGTTTCAACCATCGTTGGCCATCGTTGCAGCACCCGCCAAATGCAGCGTCAGCTGACCATGCCAGCAGAGGCCCTGGGTACCCCTGCCATGTGCCCACTTGAGCCTGTTTGCTTGGCAGAGGGCAGTGGGGTGAGTGGGCGGGCCCTGTAACCCTGTGCCCCTGACTGTGCCCTTGCTGTGCTTGTATACTAGAGCCAGCGGCAGGGCAGCTGTCTCGCGCATAAAGGCCTGCAGCCGTGAACCTTGGCGTTTGCTTGCCCCAGCTGCAGCTGCAGCAGTTGGCCAGTGCCGCCACCGCATGCTTAGCGCCAGCGTGGACGGAAGTCCGCGGTCTTCCTGTCTTGAAGGCTCGTCATGCTCGTCATGCTGGACATGGACGACGCCATGGAGTGGTTCAGGCCCGACAGCGCCATGCGCGACGAGGTCGCGGTCCGGTTGTGGGGGTGGCCGTGCGCACGGCCCAGCGTGCCGCCAGGCCCCCCGGGCCGTGTCCCTGCCCTTGAACTCGCACCCCGGCCGGGGGCCATCATAGACACTGCGTTACGCATGCTTCCAGCGCCCAGGCCACCAGCACCAGGGCCCCCAGCACCACCCCTGCGCACACCACCCCCTGTGCCAGACACTCGACTGGTGCTGCCTAGGTGACTCAGTGTGACCCCTGTGTCACGGTACTTGGGGCTCATGAGCGTGTAGGGGTTGGTGACGAAGCCGTACGGGTTCTGGGTGGCAGCTGCCTGAGGCGCAGCAGCCAGGGCACCACGGCCGGCTTGTACGCTTTGTACCGAGGGCGTGCCGCTGCTTGACGTGTGCAGCTGCCGATGCAGGGACGCCTCCAACTGCTGCTGTGGCATCCGGCCGATGTGGTTGCTGGACGAGACGGACGGGGGCGTGCGCGCCGCAGCCGCTGCCTGGGCGCTGTTTGTGGCTGTGGCTGCAGCGCCGGATATGCGGCCAGTGCTGGAGGATGGGGTGGTTGTCATGGCAGGGTCTGGTGGTGGTACGGCCATGTCACGCAGTGTCAGCTGGAACGCCTGCTGCTGCTGCTGCTGCTGCTGTAAGGTGTCGGATTGGACTGGGGGCCGGGGCGCTGCCACAGGGGCCGCCATTGTGGGTTGCTGCCCGGTCAGCAGCGCGCTCACATTGTTGTGGTGCGGGTGGCCGGTGCTGCTGCTGGCGCTGGTGGTGGGTGAGGCACCAGTGAGAATGGCAGAGGGATTGTTGAGCATGCCGTGCATGGGGCTGCCCGAACCACCATGGTGGCCCCAGCCTGGCACGCCTGGCATGCCATGCCGGGGCGCGTAGGGCATGGATGGCACCGCGCCGGAAAGGATGGCGAATGCGGAGGCATACATAGGCCGCAGGCCTGTAGAGGTGGGCGTTGGCATGTCACGTGCAGGTACAGGTACAGCTGCCTCTGGGCCCAGCGCCTCGCCCAGCTCATCAACCCGGAAGGTCGTCATGATGATACCGCCACCGCCAGGGGTCATGCTGTTCATGCTGCTGGCACTGGGGGGCGCGGCGCCATGTGGCCCAGCGCTGCGTTGTGCGCTGATCTGGGGAGTGGCAGGCAAGCCATCTGACAGCTCCAGCTGGGCCTGAACTGACAGGGAGGGCGTCAGCGGCGTAGCTGCAGCTGCTGGGCTCATGGGCACAGGCTCCTGGATGTCAGCAGGCTGCTCCCCTGGCTCCTCATCCACGACACGCAGCACGATGCGATCCGGATTCATGTCATGTTTGGGCCGCGCCGGAGCCTGCAGCAGGAACATGACCCCGGTACGTGTTTTCAATTGCAATACGCACGTCCTGTTCACTGTGTATGCTACAGTGCTGCTGGGAAGCGCTGACAGCTAGGCACAGCTGGGCTCACCTTCTCCTGCCGGATGACCTCCACAAACGCGCCATGGTTGTCGACGAGCGCCATATGCTTCAGGATGGCCTCCAATTCCGGTTCACTATCACGCTGCACGGTCTTGTGAGCTGGAGATTGTTGCCTGGGTGAACGCGAGCCACCTTTCGTGGCGTTGCCAGGGCTCTGCAAGGTTCAAGGACATGCCTTGAGTATTGTGCTTGGCTTCCTCATGGCATGGTGCAGGAATCCTGCTTGCACGCAAGCCTCAGCACACCTGGACCGCCTGCTTGTCGTCCGCCACACTGGCACAGAAGCAGAGCTCAAACAGGGGCGCCATGGCCTCGTGCGTGCTATTTGCGTTTGCAGGGGCTGGCTGGCACTGTTGCGCAACTATTGAGGTTGACTCTTGAGGTTCTGTAAGTAGGAACAAGCTGAGCTATGCCTTCATCATTGCCCCAGCACGGCGGCTGCTGGGACGGGCAAGGGTGGGCAGTGCAAACCCCCCTCTTCACCGATGCACGACAGCACAGTGTAATTCAGCTCCAGCTCATCCACACAACTTGCAGCGTTAATCAGGCCAGCCAATTTCACAGCTGCCTGGAACCACCTTCGGTCACGGATTCCCGTCACAGGATTTGCGATTTTAGCATTGCGAGGCTTCCGTACAAACGCTGGGCGTGTCAGCAATATGCGCCGATACAAAGCTGCAGCGTACATCCCCACACTACATGCAGCCACACATGCGTCACGCATTTTGGCATTTGCAGCAACAGCCCTTTGGGCAACAACCGGTGGTACCCAAGCACAACCGTACACTACCTACGTACCTAGCAGCAGCATGGCATCCACGCCCTGCTCTGTGCTGCATGCTTGCTGCACGTCACTGCCTGCCGGTGTGCACAAGCAGGTCTACATGTATGATACATACGTGCCGCTTGCACGGACCCGTTGAACCGAGCAGTCACTGCTTGTGCCGTGCCCCAACAATACTACTGAATGGTGAATGCCAAATCACATCCCGCTGCTTCATTTGCTCAGCACCATGCCGCTGTGCTCCACACCACCCGCCACTGTGAAGCCAGGTCCGACCTGCGGCAACCGAGTGCACCTCAGTTCACAGGTAAGGCACAAGATCCCTCACTGAACGCACAGCACCTGCCCAGCTAGCCAAGTGCACATGCTGGAGCTGAGCTTCCAAGGTGCAGGCAGGGGATTGATGACACTAAAATAATGGATGCAACATCCAGACAAGCCAGTAACTCCCTCCCCTTCCCTGGCCCGTCTCTCTCCCCCCACCTGACAGTCCTTGAGCGTGACGCGCTCCTTGAGCACTGCACCCGCACAGATGACGCAGTTCTGGATGCTGGAACCGTCCTCAATGGCCACGTTGTCATGCAGCACGCTGTTGATGATCTTCACGTTGGCACCCAGCCTGCAGGGAGCCAGCCGTGGTTGATCCAGTGCACAGTTTAGAAAGACATATGTGAACATGCTCTCGTTCACTGTTTCAGCCTGCCCATGCTCTCTTCAAACCTGCAAACACATTGCGATGGAACAGTCCAGCACGTACACAGCCCACAGCCCCGTACATGCAGGGCACATGAACACGTGTGTTTGCACGTACCCCCTGTGCGTTTCCAGTGCAAACTTGCCCCACAGAGCGCCCGCTCATACACCGCTCACACGATTACCCACGCATTTGCAGCCGTTGCCCAGCACGGAGCGCTGGATGGTGGATTTGTCGCCAAGCATGCAGTCATCCCCCATGATGCAGCCCGAGATCTGGGTGCGCCGCACGCCATCCTGGCCCTTCCTGGCGCTTGCCTCTTGAGCTGCCTGCCCTGCCTGGTCTGGGCCATTTGCCTTGGGCCGCTTATGCTGATTACGGTTTGTCTGCCAGTTAGAATTTGCTGCAGAAGAGCAGGGGAGGGCGCGGCCCCCCTGCTCATCCTCCAGCACATCCACCTGCACCTTGATTGTGACTGAACCATCCGCCGCCACCCAGCCGCACTTCATGTTGAACATCTCCTCATGTTGCATGAAGTTTTTATACCCCCAGTCCACCTCTGCTGCTGTGAATGTGTGGAGCCCATCTGCAGGCACACAAAAAAGACATGCACACAGCACTGGCCATTGACCAACCAGCTAGCCACGCTGCATCACCTACCTGATCAGCAATTCAGCATGCCTGGCAACAGTATGCAAGGCCTTTGCATACAGCATGTTCACCCAAAGATGAAAAAGCACGCATGCGCAGTGCAAACCCTGGTGCACATAAAACAGGCAAGCCACACACCCTTGACGTGGGCACGGAGCGGATCCAATTTGTTGAGGAGAGTAAGCTTGAATCGAGCCGTTCGATACTTGTGCGCGGGCGTGTCTGTCACTGCTGGGGCATCAAGGAATACTGACACCCATCCCGGCTTGTCGCCCTGAGGGAACACCACCAGGCGCCTGTAGCACAAGAACTGCAATGATCACCAACATGCTCGCCAAGAGCCTGGGCGGATGCTGGGGCTTACCACTTGTAGTTGTCAACATCAAACACGTCTGAGTATAGTTTTCCAACTCGGGATCTGAAACCCTCGATTTTAAACTGCAAGGCAGATTGAATCAGCTCGTCTCGAACCCCTATACATTGATGATAACCGTCAGCATGTTGCACACATGTAAGCTCCCTTGAGTCCTTGACAGCCGCAGAATCCATTGAAGCCCCCTAGCAAGTAAAAAGCGCTCAATAGTAGGGCTGGCCCTGAGAAAGCGAGCCTAGGGTCTGCCAAGGGTCTGCCAAGGGTCTAGACCCTAAACCCTGGACCACGTCATGCCAGCGTGCTTTTGTGCCAGATACCGCACACTCGGTTGTGCTATAGTTATGCTGCGTTTCACATGCTTGGCATGTGCTGCTATGTGCCCAGGCCACTGGAACCCCGCGGCTGCATTGCCATGCCCATGCAACAATACCCGATGCTGCATCACGGCCCCCCCCTCCCCCCCCCC
>BDCZ01000529.1:11372-36085 GCA_001662365.1 Chlamydomonas applanata
AAGTGGAGGGGACACAAGCAGGTCCCAGCCATGGCAGCACAGCAGCGCAGCGGCAGACGGCCGAATCATCGCCCGGGTGCCCTGGACCGCTTGAGCAAGAGGGCCGCACCTCCAGCGCCGCCTGCGATGTGGGGTTCGCGTGCGCGTGGGCCGGGGACTGCACCGCCCCAGTGCCATTGCCGGACATGCGGTGCACATCAGATGAGTCGGGGCCAGCGGTGGCGGGCGTCACAACGGCCAGCTCCTGCACCCGCCCGCTGTGCTCCTCAACCATCAGTCCTGAGAGGTCGGCCGCTGACCCGCCGGCGTGCCCCAGTATCGTTTCACTGGTGGTCACAAAAGTGGACCAGCCGCTGGGCAGTGCGCGGCTGCTCATCTCCTGCACAAGATGCACAGGTGTTGCAAGACGCAGGTGCGGTGCTGAGACAATCAGCAGATGGCTGCCACACGCAGCGGTGACCCCAAGCAGTGCATGTGATCGTGCATGCGCGCATGCTTGTCTCGTGCGTGGGTGGGTGGCGGGGTGGGATGGCTGCATAGGGCATGCATGCGTGCAGCCAGGATGCATGCCACATGGATGTGTGTGTGCGCATGCGCATGCGGATGCGAATGCACGAGATCGCATGGCACGTGCGTGTGTGAACGTGCGCGCCGCTGTCGCCCTCCCCGTCCACATACAGCCTGCCCATGCTCAGTGCCGGCCCCCATACACGCGCACACCTGCCCATGTGCATCCGTAGACAAAGGGCCCCGTCCATCCAAGGCCTCCATGCCACTGACCAACGCGTTGCCCCCGCTGCTGAGCTCCTCATCTGTCCCCATGCCCGATGAGCTCGCCCGCGCGATGCCTGAGGACATCTTGCGCTCTCTTGCGCCCGAGCCGGCGCCGCGGCCTGGCCCCTGCGGGCTGCGGGCGCAGGAGAGGGAGGTGGGGAAGGAACCCCCGTCCTCATACTCTTCCTCCCCATCCTCCCCCTCCTCATGCCCCAGGGCTGCCCCAGCTGCCACTGACATCTCAGCCAGCTCCTCCACTGTCACTTCCTCCACCACCATGCCCTCATCCTCCTCCTCTGCCTCCTCTTCCTCCTCCCCGTCCTCCGTCACCGCCCCAAGAACTGCATTCTTGACATTCGTTACCAAATGGTTGGGCAGCGCCTTGGGCTTGAACACCTGTGTGCATGGAGCAGGCCATGCGCCCCCCGAGCTTGGCAACCACCTGATCTGTTTGTTGAGCGAGACCCTAGCCTGGTCGCAGCAAGCGCGTGGAGGGCTGCCAACCCACTGAAGAATCCATGTTTTGGGTAAATGTCCCGGTATGTTGCGGCGTGGCATGCAACCCACGCACCCGAGCAGCAGCACCACCATGTGACAGGTGGCTGTTGGCAAGCCATGCTGGCTCAGCATGATGCACCTACTGCGCATGGTGACCAGGACCCCTAAGACGCGCACCAATGTCTGTTCACATGTCTGTTCCGCCATCAATGCAGCGCAACCAGCTTCCCTGAGTATTCTGTGGCTTCACCTGCTTGTGCGTCTCGCCCTCTCGCGTGCCACCCTCAAAAGCGTAGTCGAACTCATCATCCGGGTCCTGTATCTGCGTCTTGGCGCTCCCCACCTGCAGCAACATCGCATTTGGGCTGGGTTGACCCCTGGTGCCATGCGAACTAAAATTAAATGGCAGATCTTCAAACAGAACGCACCTGCGCCAAGCCCCCGCCTTCAAATACAACTGGTGCCTGCTCCTTCTGCTCCTGGGTGTCCGTGTGCAGCGTGTGCGCCCTCAAGGCACTGGGAAGGAGCTCCAGTGGGGCCTGCACCTCCTGCTCGAACACACTGATGGGAGCACGCATTGGCTTTGGAGCTTTGTTCGCCTCTGCAACCTTTCCCAAAGAAATAGCTCCCCCAGACCTCCCGAAGGAGCGAGCAGCACCCGGTGGAGGGGTAGGGGCGTGCCGCTTTGCATCAGGCTCCAGTTCATCGAGGGACAGCGTGAACTGCTCCACGTCCCCAGCTGGCGCCTTCACAGCGTAGCGATCACCCGCTGACCGAGCTGCCATGGGCACGGCGTGTGCTTAAAAAGCGTACTGTCTGTTCAACACGCGATAGGCGTCATCATGCCATGCGCACAGCCCCGTGTGTAGGTCCCAGAGATCCCCTGTTATCCTGACGTCGCAAGAACATCAACAGGCGGCTTATCAATGTCCTAGCAAAATGAGCGAGGGCCACACTGTCAATGCAAACACTCAGCAACTCCTTTGGTAAGCAGCGCTGAGTAGCTGTGAGTATATGTACTCAATGGTAGCTTCGGCGCTGTTGCAGCATTCCGAGACCTTGCCCGTTTCTGAAGTACAGGTCCATCGATCTGTGGGGGGTAAGGCACATGTGTTGTGGCTTCGAGAGCTCTTCAGTTGCAGTTGAGGTCTGGTGCTCTGGTTTGCCACCGCTGCTGCTGGAGTCGCCCATGTGCATGCATGTGCTAGGTACCGCTTTTGCCTCGGGCCCACCGGTACCACACCTGTGATGCTCAGCACCATCCACGCTCCCACCCCGCTGCCTCGGTCTGGCAGACCTGTTGGAACAAGGCCATGTAGCGCGCGAAAGTCCTCAAGGCCACCGAAACTCAATCCTTATCCCCGCCACTGTTGACAAGTTACATTCTTGGCCTACAATAACAGACGCACTCAGCTCCACGGGCGGCCGCTGAGGACCTATGGGTGACCGCAGCAACGAGGATGCGATGGTTCGTGCTGCTCGAAACAAGAAGAGGCGCGCTGAGGCGGAGGCCGCTGATGTTGTCGAGGAGGGTCTTCAGCCCCGCGCTGCGGGCTCGGCTGCTGGCTCAGAGCGGGGTTTCAGCGCAGACCAGCAGCAGGTATGCGGTGTGGTGCAGGCGGCTGGTGCGCACGGGGCAGCGTGGAGTGTGCACATCGGGCAATGCAGCCATGCAGCATTATCCGCCTTAGCACCACCACCACAGGCCGTGCGCACCACAGCTAGCCTCGGGGTCCCCACCGCTGCACATGCATGGATGGAGGACGACTGGATGGGGGGGGGGTGTCCAATGCCAGCCAGCTGTGGGGTAGCTGTGAAAGGAGCAGGTCCTTTTCACACATGCTGGAAAACGGTTGTCGCACACCATGCCGCACACCACACCGCGCACCATGCGTAACCGGACCTGGCTTTCCTGTGCTGCGCACGCTCCCATGCAGGTCCCTGCCGCCGCGCATGCTGTGCCACATGCCAACGGCGCACCCGCGCCCTTACCACTGGCCACCGAGCCCCGCATGACTGACCCACACACGCCCCCCGCCCCAGCCGCCACCACCCCACCACGCCTCATGCGGGCACACAGCGCGCGCAGGGCTGACGATATGCGGGCAGGGGCCGGTCCGGGAAGCCCGCTGTACGCCTCCCGGCAAGGCTTTGCAGGGTATGGCTACAACGGTGCGGATGTCGGCATCGATGACACTGTTGTTGGGGCTGGGGGAAGGATCCACAGCCCAGGGGCAGACCTTGATGGCGGGTGGGCATGGCCGCCTGACCCACATAGAGACACCCACAGCGCTTCTCTGTTCCCACGTGGTGTGACCAACCCCAGCAGCGGCCACATGGCTCCTCCCTTCCTAGCGCAGCGCAGCCGCGGCCACCCAGTGTCTGACGCGCCCCGCGGTACGCCTGTACTGCCTGTGTTTTGTGTACTGCCTGTGCTGCAAATGCTGCTTGTACTGCCTGTGTTGTGCGTAGTGCCTGCACTGTACGTATTGCCCGTACAGCCTGTGTTGTGTGCATTGCCTGCACTGTATGTACTGCCCATACGTATTGCAGTGCTGTACTGCCTTGGCAGCGCGCCCTGCGGGGCCGCTGGGCGTCTCCCTCCTGCACACCTGCTTGCACAACCCGAGCCTCTTAAGCTGCACATGCCTTGGTTACCTGCCCCACAGGAGACGGGCACCAGGACACAGGCCCCGGCCACCCCCCTCACGGCCTCCCGCCCCGGCCACCTCGCCCAAGCACCGGCACACCGCCTCCCCTGCGCATGCCACCGGCACATGCGCCCCGTGCCGGCATGCAACCCACGCACCCCGGTGAAGGCCCCCATGACCCCTACTACCCCCGGCCCCACACATGGGGGGCAGGTGCCTATGACACCGGAGAGTTCTACGACGCTGTGTCTAGCCCATACGGCAGTGATGGCCACGCCTCGCCTGCAACTTACAACAGCTACCACCCCGCTCCTGCAGGACCACCAACCCCCGCCCCCTTCCGGCCTCCCTACCCCCAGTCGGGGCCCCAAGCAGCCACTATGGGGCCCCCCCTGGCCCCTCCAACTTCCCTGCGTGTAGTGCCTCTGACCCCCCGGGCCGCTGCCCAAAGCCAGGGGCTGCCACCAGCAGTGCAGGACAGTGCTGCCACAAACGTCATGGACTCGCACGCTTTTGGCTTCGACGCGACGAGCGGGCACGCCCCTCCCCCGCCGCCCCCTCACCACGTGCACAAGGGTGCCAACGCACCCATTGCCGGCAGCTGGTACGGGCCGGCTGAGCCTGCTGTCGCCGGTGGGGACGGCTACTGGGCGGGCGGGCCCCAAGGACCTCCGCCCTTCAGTGGGCCCCCTCAGGGCCACCAATACCCGGGGGGAGCACCGCCCTCGCCGCAGCAGCCGTCTCGTGCTCACCAGCCACGCCACCAGCCCCACTACCGCAGTTTTGAGGCGCAGCGTGCGGCGTACAGCCACCACCATATGCACCCGCCCTCGGCCGCCCACCCCCACGTGAGCAGCTCCGGCTATGCCGCCTCCCCTCCCCCCTACCACCACCACCCCTCAGGGCCCATGCACGGCCATGCGTACGGTGCTGCTGCTGCCCAAGCGCCCATGCATGACGCGTACGGATTGCCGGCTGCTGGGCACGCCCACGCCAGTACCAGTGGGTTCGCCGGGGCCGGCGGCTACAGCGGGACGCCAACGGGCCAGGCAGTACACGCGGCGTACAACAGTGCCGCGGCGTACCACAGTACAGCGGCGCTGTACCACAGCGCGGCCGCGGCGGCGTACCAGGGGCAGGGCGGGTACGCCGCGGCGGCCCATGACAGCACGCACCTGTACGGGCAGTACGGGCAGCAGCACAGGCAGTACAGTTCTGCGCACAGCGTGTACCACCACAGCACCAACCTCTTTGGAGGCTCTCCTTCTCCTGGCAGTCCTTACAGTACTGGCACCCCGGGCATGGCAGCCCATGAGCCCTACCACACAGGTGCCTGGTTCGATCCCCGGTGGGAGCACTCCCCAGGCTCCACTTTTCATGCAGCTGTGGCCGCCACCAGCCCTGGTCCCGACCGCCCCGCCCAGCAGCATGCAGCGCACGGCAGGGACGAGAGCGCTGCGCATGGCAGCTTTGACCTGCACCGCCCGGGATCTCACGGCCTATCACGGGCCCAGTCGTGGACCCCACCATCACGGGGCCGTGACCCGGATGCTCCTGCTCCAGCTGCACCCGCTCGCGCCGTTTCTGGCGAAGTTGGGCCCACCGGCGTTGAGGTTGACCGCAAGCAAGGGGCCCGGGTTGTAGCCGCTGCTGGCGGCAATGGCAGTGGCGGTGGCGGCAGAGAAGGGGATTCCTCGGGGAAGGCCCCCCGCCCCCGTTCTGAGCGTGGTGCCCGGCCACTGTCCGACCCCTCGGGCCTCAATCTACGCGGCTTGGATGCCCTGGGGGGAGCACAAGGCAGTACAGGGCGCCCACAGCCTGTGCCGCCATCTCAGCGGCAGGACGGGCGGGACAGCGGTACACACCGCACCAGCGGCACACATGCAAGCGGTGCACATCACACCAGCGGTACGCATGCAAGCGGTACACATGCCAGCCAGCTGCGGCAGCAGGGGGCTTTGCGGGCGGGCCACACAGCCACCGGACGCACCACCCCTGCAGATTCACCTCGCAGCCAGCACGCGGTTGGCCCGTTCAAGCGTCACACTGCAGACCACGTGCCGGCAGCTGCAGCGCCCCAGGCCGCATTACCCCCGCGTGCCCCCGCCTTCACAGCCAGCCGGGACCCAGGGGTGACCAAGGCGGCGGCAGCAGTGGGTGCCACAGCAGCTGGGGCTGTGGGTGGCTTGAAGGCAGTGCTGCTGTCCGGCAGGGCCGTGGACACAACCCGCACCAGCACAGATCGTTCAGAGCCCCAAGCAGCCGCCAACCGAGGTGCAGCCGCAGCTGACAAAGATGGCGCAGACAGCGCGCTGCCTGCACACGCCCGCTACCAGGGTGGCCCAGATCACGTACGGGACCCCAGCCCCAACGGCCGGCGGCCTCGTGAGCCCAGTCCTGCCCGCGGCTACCGCGATCCCAGCCCACCCAGCCGCCGCATGCCGGCCTCGGCTTCTGATGCTGCTGCTCCGAGGCCCTCGGCTCCACCACCCCCACGCAGTGCCCCCCGGGCTGCGGCGCCATTGGCGGCCGCTGCCGCAGCCGCAGCCGCACGGGCGGTGCCGCCACAGCAGCCGCAGCCACCACCGCAGCCGCCGGCAGCACAAAACCCCAAACCCAAGCCGTTCCGGGCGCTGCGCAAGCTGCTGAACGTCCCGCTTCGCTTCCTCGGGCTCAAGCCACCCTCAAAGGAGCAGCTCAAACGCATGCACGCAGAGATCGCGGCAGCGCAGGCTGCGGCCGCAGCCGCCGTCCGGCAGCGCCAGGCGGCGCAGGCGCTGCGTGCGGCCGAAGCTGCAGCCGCCCAAGCGCGTGCGGGCACGGTCCCAGCAGCCACCATTGGAACCCGGGCCACTGTCAGCCTCCATGGTAGCCAGCGGCGGGAGGAAGCTGGGGGGCAGCTGGACGACAGCTACGGCCTGCACTCCCACCGCATCCGCAGCTTTGAACGGCACCGTGGACCTGTCCCTGCTGACCACCAGTTTGGGGACGAGCCCTGGGCTGCAGGGCCCCCTCGCTCCAGCTTTGAGAGGCAGCGGCCGTCACAGCCTGGCGACAGCCGCAATGGCACCAGTACTGGCGCTGGTGCAGCTGGGGGCACGGGCCGCAGCACGGCACGCGTGAGTTCCATGCCCTCCAACCTCTACACCGCTGTCAGCCCGCGGCAGGACTCATGGCAAGCCTGGCAGGCACAGCGCGCCCTCGAGTCGGGGACCCATTCCTTGCATGGAAATGTGGCGACCGGTGGCGATGGCAACGCCCCGCTGGACCGGCCTATTTCTGCCCCAGGCGCTGGCACGGCTTCTTACTTGAGCAGCAGCGGGGTGGTGGGCCGTTCAGCTTCCCAGCGGCCCGCTCAGCAGACCGCCGCCGACTCCCCGGCGCTGTCGCCACCGCCCGCTTCGCCGAAACGCGGTTGGCTCGCACAGCTGCTGGATGTAGGGCGGTCTACAGGCGGCCACAGCACAGCACCCGACAGTTCTGCCGGGCAGCGGCGGCAGCAGCAGCAGCAGCAGCAGCCGCACTCGGCCCTGCCGCGCTCACGCAGCCTGGGGCGGACCTCTGGGCCCGGCAGCAGTGGGGGCGCGACCCTTGGGGAGAGACTGAGCGAGCGGCTGCGTCAGTCTCTGCAAATCAGACGAGGCCCTTCCGCAGGCGGTACAGGCGGTACAGGCGGTAAGGCTGCCCTGACCTCGCTGTCAAGGTCCCAAACGTTTGGGGCATCCACCACCACCTCCGCCTCTGCTAACATCACCGTAGCAAGCGGGCTAACTGCCAGGGGCCTGGCACCTGCTGCTTATGGTGCGCCTGCACCATCCAGCCCAGACCCCTACCACCTTACCAGCAGTGGTTTCGACAACTGGAGGGTGGGTGGCAGAGGTGGTGTGATGGGGTCCCCCGAGAGGTCCCCTGCTTACTACCGCTCCACTTCCCTAGGCAGTGCTCAACGCAGAGGGGCTGGGGCATCCACAGGCGGTACGCCCTACCTGGATGCAGTACACGAGCAGTACATAGGCAGTACACCGTCACGGGGGAGTGTGGACAGCCCGTATAACAGCGGGGCGCACGCGCGCTGGCGGCCGGGCAGCACAGGCAGCGGGGGCGCCCCCCCTTCCACTGATACCATCAGTTCAGGACCGGAATCTCTGCGCGCCGCGTTCTTGGTACGACGTCCTTTTTCAAGTAGTATATTGAAGCATCTACTCTGGCATCTACTCTGATTATTGAGGTGCAGCCTGCTGGTTTTGTCATAGAAGCTTGTGTGCAGCGATAGTGGCAGTATGATCGGTGAACAAGAGCATGGCCTCTTCGTACGCAAACATCCGCCAAGCTTGCGCACGGCATGCTCATGGTGAAGCCATGCAGGCTGCTGCCAACATGCACGCTGCACACCAGTGCACCAGACACACACACACACACACGCGCATCCTCAACACACCCCAATCCGCCCCAATCCACCGCCACGTAGGGCCCCCGGACCGTACCGCAGCAAGCCTCCGGCAGGAGCAGTACAGACCGGCGTAACACGCCTGCCTTCGCCGCCGCCTCGGCAGTACAACCCGTACTGGAGACGGAGGATGACGTTGTACTGCGGTCCAGTGAGTCACACAGCATCGCCCCTACAGCACAGCACCGGCGCGGCCCCTCGGGCGGCAGCGGCGGTGGGAGCAATAGCGGGGGGCCCGCTCTTGCCCTGCGCCGCTCTCTCTCCTTTGGCTCCTCCCTGCGCCGCTTTACACGCCGCAGTGGGGCGACCAGCGGCCGTGGCAGCCCCAACAGCCGAGGCTCACCTCACGCGTCACAGACGGGTCCCCGCAGCTCGACCGGCGCCACCCCACGCAGCAACAACAGCACAGTGAGCAGCAGCCCAGCCCACCCTCCAGGCCCAGCTGGACCCCGTTCCTTTGCTTACCACTCAAGGAACAGCTCTGTTGCATCTGGCGGATGGGAGGGCAGGTGGGATGAACGTGACACGTCGGCCACAGGACAGCAGCAGCAGCAGGGCGGGGGCAGCGGTATGCGCACGCTCGGGAGCACACACCCCCGCACGACCAGTACCGCAAGCACGAGCGGGGGTGTCGCTGGGAGCGGGGGCCACGGTGGCGGCAGCCCGGCGGGCCCTGCTGGACCTGCTCCTGCCGCTGTGCCGGGTCCGCCTGTCACCCGTACTAGTGCCCGCAGTACACTGCAAGTGCTACGGGACGCGCTGGCAGCAGCCCTGCTGCCTGGTGGTCAGCCGGCTGCGCGCGCCACTACTGCTAGAGCTGCTTCTGTTGCCGCTGCGCCCGTAGCCAGTGCGCAGCCAACACAGCGAGCTGCTGAACAGCCTGGTCAGCCGCCTGTCGCTGTGCCTACCAGCAGCAGCGAGCCCATGCAGCAAGGCACTGAGCCTGCTGCTGGCGCTATTGCTGCTGGCGGTGGGTCTGGTGCTGGTGCTGCCGCCGATGGTGGGCCGCCTGCCGGTGGTGCAGCTGCATCTGCCGAGCCGCAGCTGTCACTGACAGCGGCTGCTCCTGAGCCGGCGGATGCCTTGGCATATGAGGAGGGCCCTCCTTCCTTACGACCCCAACAGGAGGCAGCAGCCGGGGCCAGCCCCACAGCAGTGGTAAAAACAACGAGCACAGCCCCTGAAGCTCAGCCGCCACTTGCTGCCCAGCAGCCCGGCAGTGCTGTCGCTGAACACATCAGCAGCGCCACTGCTGATCTGGATAGCAGTGCGCTGCTAGCTGCTGCTGCGGCCCACTTGCGTGTGATGGGGGTCACAGCGCCCACCACGCCTGCGCAACAGCAGCTGTCAACAGCCGACCAGGTGGGGGCTGAGGCAGGGAACAATGGCAGTGGCGGGGGGCACGCCGACCGGTCTCCCGCAGCCGACACCCCGCCCGCAGCCACCGCAGGGGAGGGTCCCAGCTTTGTGCGTGACTCGTTTGCATTCCCGAGTGAGCAGTAAGATGTCGTGCAGGGGGCGGCCCATGCTCAGCTGGGTCGCATGCGCGCATGCATGCATGCATGTATGCATGACGTGTGTGCTGGGATTGACATGCACGCAGCAGCACACGGGCGGGTCGGTTGCTGTCTATCGCTGGTGGCCCATGCGCACCAGCATGGTATGGGTCATGATGGGCGCTGTGTTTTGGGTCCAGCACTCTTGTCCACAGCACTCACACAACCGATCCTTGGCACTTTTGAAGAATTGAAAGACGGGCCACACAAGGAGTTGCATGGGTCATGGGTCGATACAACTGACGAGGAAGGACATGTTTTGCGTCATCGGCAGGCTGTCAGCTTGCCCCCAGCGCATGCAGAATACCACAACTGTACGTGCCTCCATCCTTAAACGAGGCGTTGTACATAAAACACGACGGTATATCAACGTATAGCTGCTGTACATGCATGCCACGTTTTGTGTTTCTGAAGCATTGCCGAGTTTTGTCATGCAAGTTGAACCGGGTCGCAGGGCACCTCGAATGCCTTATATCTATGGTCCTGGGGAGAGGGGAAGGGGAAGGATGTGTGCTTTTTGTGGCTGGTGTCAGGGGCTAACAGCATCGGCGGGCACATTTGTACATAAGGGGAACTGGGGATGGTTAGTGTCTATTGATTGCTGTGTGTGGAGTTTGTGGCCCAGCTGCTTTGATCACAGCTCATTGAGCTCACATGGTCTCTTGGGGTGCTCAACGCTCTGGATCCCAAGAAGATGGGTGTGCTTGGCGGCTGGATGCTAGTCAGGGTTAATAGTGGGGAGTATGCCGTGGTATGGGGGAGACTGGGCCTGAAGAAATGAAGTCACACTGTCTCATGTGTATACAACAAACCCAGAGTGCCTTCAACAAGAGTGATGCAGTGCTATGGACATGTGCCAGTTGTACGTGTACTTGCCAATTGTATAGAGGCAATACAAGATCTGGCTTGCCTGCACTTCCAAAGCACAGGAAGCAGACTGGGTGGGTGGGGTGGGGTGCTTGCAAAGGGGTGTTGCTTTGACAGCCCACCAGGTCACCACAGAAGCAGCAATAGAGCCAGACGAATGCAGCAGATCCACCAGGACAGCACAGCATACCTACTCAGCTGCAATACAGCTAGAAGGTGCAGCCGTCAACAATGCAGAGGATGCAGAGCATCACACACGATAACCCATGCCCCCAGCCCATGCCAATCACGGTCAAGTCACCTGCTGTTCCAAAGCATCATGCGCATGCCGTCCTCAACTTATGAAACAGAAAAAGAGTGCGGAGAGGTGTGCCACACATCCACACAGGCCCCAGACTACTGTATAATGGGCGCACAGCCCAAAGCCGTTGCTGGCGGCCCTACATCTTGAACCATCTAGATCACCAGTCATCGCACACGTCACCTTCGGCTTATATGCGCATCCAAGCAGCAGCTGGCGCGGCACCTAGGGCCTCACGCTACCACATGGCGCACTTAAGCCCCGCATTATACAAACTTCAAGTCCCCCACTCATGCGTTTATACAAACGGAAAGTTCCTAAGGCCACAGCACATGAGAGCTGTACATGCAGCTGTACATGCAGCTGTAAACATGCAGCACCACATGAAGTGCCCTGCTGCATGCTCAAGGCTCGGAGCCGCCCATGGCCCCTGCACCTCTATCCATTCCTTTGTAGTCAAACATTCAGTCCTTGGCTTGTGCTCCACAGCCCCGTCCTGTCCCTGTGTGTCCTGCGGCCCAATTTGTTAAGGCGGCTGTAGCGCCAAGTCCCCATGCCCACTCAATCCCCGTCGACCCCCCCCTTCTTCTTTATTTGCCGCACACAGCTGTTTGCCGATCACGTGCACACAACACGATACACGCACACGATGCCAGCATGCAGCTGATGCAGGCTATGGTCATACACCTCTGTAGCACTACCCCGTAGTCCCCACAAAGAAGCACAACACCTCAAGACAGGCCACTATCTCACTCCAGGCGTGAGAAGTTCACCATGAACATGGGCTCGCCTTCGCTGCCTGGCCACATGTACATGAACGCCAGCCCGCCGCCCTCGTATTGCCACAGCCGCCCGGGCACCCACTGCGGTACAGAAAGCAGTACAAGTGATGGTACATAGCGTGTCGCACATCAGCAGCACAAGAGGCAGTACACGAGCCACGGTCCAGGTCGGGGCCATGCAAGGCAGGAGGTAGCGCAGGAGAGGAGGCCCCGTGAGAGGAGTGAGCATTTATGTTGTGAGGTAGCACAGAGGCACCGGCACTACACATCCAGGCAGGCGCACAGGCAAGCAGGCACATGTGGCAGTACACACGGTGCGCGAGAGGAGCGGTACATGGCGCTGTGCGGGGTACGTACTGCGTGCGGTACAGGTGTGGCATGAGGTGCAGTACGGGGGTGCGGCACGGGCGTGTGGTACAAGGGCAGTACACACCTGGGGGTTGGAGAAGTTATGGCCAGCGATGCGGCCGGCACCCACATAGATGGCCGACACACGTGGTAATGAGGTGCCGTCATCGCCGCCCCCGTTCCCGGCCGCCTCCGCCGCCGCAGGGCCGCCCCCGCCCTCGGGCTGCGGGGCCGGTGTGAAGTCGGTGAGCCTGCGACGTGCACCACGAGTGTGCGTGTGTGTGAGATTTACCCTTGATTAAATTGCTTCTGAAAGAATTGCTTGCAGAGATGGCCTCGTGGCAGGCGGCTATGTACGGAGGTTGGACGTTATACACACGCTGCTACATATGCTCATACCCAGAATCGCGTGCCTGGCGGCAGCGGCTGCGCGCCTGTGGGGTCTGCCTGCCCCACCCCACTTCTGATATCCGCCGCATTTAAGCTCGACTCATTGGTGGTGCCCAGCATTGGTGCCATTATGTATGAATGTTGAAAGAAAAGCCACGACAGAAGTAGCAGCACTATCGGTACACACCACACGCGCGCCTCCAGCAGCTCCAGCTCGAGGGCGGGCCATGGCTGCGGCAGCGGCGCTGCGGCCGCCCACCACGTGTCCTGCGGTTGGGAGGATTCCGGCGGTTGGTGGTTGGCGGTTGAAGACTGACGGTTGAGGACATGAGGGTGGCACGTAAGGTGTAGGAAGAGGGCTGTCAAGCAGGTTGCGTTGCGCAGGCGTTGCTGCGCTACACAGGTGCTGAAGGTGCTGAGTGTGGACGTGTGGAGCTTCCTGCATGCGCACTTCCGGCCTGCACGCCGAAGGCGATACAACAGCGCATGCGCGCACATGCGTACACACGTACCGCCCCTCAGCGTACCTGGCCCGCGGGCACGTTGGGGTCCCCCGTCGCCTTGTTGCCCACCACCCTTGCAGCAGGCCCTGAGAAGTCATAGCTCACAGACACCACCTCCAGTCCATGAGGCCCATACACGCCCTTCCAGAGCCCGGCCAGGGGGTGTGCGCGTGTTGGCACTGACGGCCGAAGGGCCACAAAGTGGTGGTGTGCTATGGGCGGCCCGCTGGGCGCGGGCACGGGCGACTTGCCTCCGAAACCACCAAAAACGGACAGGCCCCCCGGGCCGAGGCCGCCGCTGCTGCCAGCCTTACCCCCACCGGCACGCGCCCCGTATGGCCCCCGGGTGCTGGCACTGGCCGGGTGCATCGCGTAGGCGGATGGGGCAACGGCAGAGCCGGTGGGGGTGGTCGGCATAGCTGGCTCAGACATGACGAGGGGCGTAGCTGCGCCCCCGGCCCCAACCCCCCGAGCAGCTGCCGCCGTGACAAGCGCCTCCAACGCCGCCGCATTGGAGGGCCCCGCGGCCCCTACAGGGCCGGCACCGTTGCTTGCTGTGCCAGCAGCCACTGAGGACAGCCCCGCCCCGCCCCCCGCAGCTGCCGCCGCCGCGGCAGCAGTGGCGCGACGTTGGGAGCGGCGTGCCGCGCCACGTGGCGCTGCCACCTGTGCCGCCATGAACCGCAGCACTTCGGATGAAAACGCGGCGGTGCCCCCCGGGGACGTGCCCAACACAGCACCCGGTGCCACCGCCGCCCTACCGGCGACCGCCGACCTACTGCCACCGCCACCGCCACCACCCAGGGTACTGATCGGTCCACTCCCGCTGTCGCTGGCGCCGTCCCTGCCCGTTGTGTCGGCCCCAAAACTGAGCCGCGCTGCTGCCGCGGCTGCTGGGGAGGAGGAGCTGATCCGCAGGGAGGACAGCAGCGCAGCCCCACCAGCGGCCACCGCCGCGGCGGCCTCTGCCGCGGCAGACGCGGCACGGGGCGCCCCCGAGTATTGGAGCACCACCAGTCCTGAGCCCTCACAGATGAGCTGGGCCACGTTGAGGGGGTGTGCAGGGCCCAGCCGCAGCAGCACGGAGGCCCGCAGCTGGGTACAGGGTGCACAGCTCTGCAGCATGACCACTTCGGCACAGTCCTGCCCCCACACGACCTGTGTGAGTGTGGGTGTTGGGTGCTGTAGTGTGCGCGCGCGCGTATTACATGTGCATGTGATATCCAGCTCGTGGGTGGGACACACAGTGTGCCTAAGCGAGGATGGGCGCCGCCTGCTGTGTGGTTGGACACCTGCCCTACCTGCCCTGCCTGCCCCACCTGCACCAAGGGCGCTGTCTGCCGGGTGGTTAGACACTGATGCAACCGCCGTGCACCTATCGGCATGCACTGTAGCCGCAGGCAGTGTTAATTCGCGGGCTGGCCCAAATCCAAGCCCAATGCCATGCTCTCACCTTGAACAGCGAGCCACGGGGGGCGTCGCTCTTGCCCTTCCAGTACCCCACCAGCTGCTCCATCCATCTCAGCAGGCGGAACAGGCCGCTGCGTGAGCGCACAACCAAATGCAGGAGCGGGAGATGAGTCGGGAGAGTTTGAGAAGAGGGCCCAGCATGGGTTGATGTTGCGTACAACCCAAGGCAGGAACGGGGGACGGGCAAGGGTTGTGGACGATGCATGGGCTGCCGCATGTTGTGCGGCGCGTCCACCATGTGCCCCATGTGCTGATACACTGGGTTCAATGCATTGCATTCCAATTCAGCGCGCGACTGGAGCGCGCCACCTTCGCGAAACGCTGCATCGTCTGCCAGCCGGTTGTGCTTGCGGTTGTGAAACTCCAGCAACATAAAAACAGCGCGTCCTCACCGATACGAGGTCGGTGCAAGGTCTGGCTCCAATCCACGTGTAGTGGTGTGCAGCCCCGCGTAGAATGGGCCATGCAAAGCGCGGGAAGCTTGGATCCATGCACCAGGGCTGGTCCTGGCCCCCCAGCGCGCCTCGCACATGGGCGCCCACACCTGAAATGCAGCCAGGCACACTCAGCGCTTGAAGTAAACCTGCACTGGTCACAGCCATCAACCGCACGTGCACACCGCTCCCAGCGTTCTCAGGAAATCCTGCCGCAGCCTACCCGCATTTCGTCCATCGCCGCGTCATGCAGCCTTCTGCACGCCATGCCCACTGCTGCCAGGTCCCTAGGGCTGAGGAGAACCATGACGGCGCCCAACACGTCATCAGAGACCCGCAGGAGACCAGGCCCGTTATCTGCACCCTCCTCATATGCGTCAGACATGATGCCTTTGTCAATACGGTGGAATGATGGTCAACATGTATAGTCCCTTTTCATGCGGCCAAAACATCGAGAAATGCCAGAAATGCCGCAAACCATCCTAACTCTCCCTCCTTGTCACGGGTCTAGGGTTTGTGTAGGGTTTGCGTGCATTGACCCTCTATCTTGACTTGTTCTTGTTTGCACTGATCTGCAGATATCTAATTGGGCGTCTGCATGCATGATGACATGGTCGATGCGATTATGGCTGGATGTCCTCTCTCTTGACAAACCCAGGTTAAATAAGTCGATCCAACATCCACATCGTCGCTTCCTGATAAGCTCCACAGCACATGCTGTCAGCCAAACACTACGTGTGCATCGCAAGGGTTGGAATTCTTGCAATGTTCTAATCAATCATTCAGCATCCATATTGATCATCAGCTCTGGGTATTACTGAGACTGTCCATTGCGATGAAGGTGCCAGACATAGAAAAACTCGCAGAGCTGGCCTGGGAAGCGCTGGAGGCAGCATGTGATGACTCTGAGAGCAAGGTGGGATAGGAGCCGCAGCACACAAGGCACACATACATGAACACGCGGCGGTGAACCGCTGTGCATGCATTATCCAGAAATTGATCGCATCACGGCAAATCTTGTTGAGCAGGCATGCACGCACTCACACGCATGAGTTGCCGCGCGCAGTGCTGCGCTGCGTTCATGCAAGCATGGGGCCTGCGGCTTGCATGCCTTGCATGCCGCATGCTGGCGGAGCAAGTGTGGCGCAGGCACACTTCCAGGGAGGTTTACCGAGCATGCGCATGTATGAAGCAGACGCATGGATGCAGCAGCCATGCACCCCCACAGCTGCAAGCACTGGACGTATTGGGTCAGCTAGCCAGGCAATACAAGCATGCAAGCAGGCCCCCTGCTGATCCCTGCTGCCCATGCACCTATTCACCCATCACATACGGCACCATGTACGCAGGCGTCTGCCATGCCGCCTGGCAAGCTGCTCACATGTGCTGGCTTCGCACTGCTGACGTCCCATAAGATGCGTGGGCGTCTGGTGCTTGCACGTGGCACATGCCATGCGGCGGAGCCTTGGGAACCAGGGTGCACCCTTCCACTCTAGCATGACTACTGCCCACAACCATCACCACCAACAAGCCGTGCACCGCTGGCTGTGTGAGGACCATGGCTGGGTTGGGAGCTCAAGGGACTACTGCTTATACAGGCTCTGAACGGGCTCGTGTTTATACTGTACTTCATGCATGTACAGCTTGGTTACAATGATATAGCAAACAAGCCCAGCCTAGTCTGGTCTCTGGTGAGGACATCAACTACTTCAAAGAACCTCCACCGCGTGTTTATTAGTTAGTGTGAGCAGCCCTTCGCATCTTCGGGCAGTCATCTGGAGGCAAAGCAACCCTAGGTAATACAGCGCTGGAAACGTAGCAGCACATCCAGCCTCGTCCACCATACCTGGCAGCCAAGAGTTCAAGCCAAGCCCTGCACTCTCAGGTCTGACTACCCTCTATGTGTGATCAACACCACCCTGGAAAACGTGTTGTAGCTACAATGCACGCCCCCAGGTGCACAAGTTACACAGTATTGCTGCCATGGCCTCCCAGAGGGCTTGGGAGGATCCAGAAGCAGGCAGAATCACACCGTCACGTGCTGGCGGCCACTCGTACTGCCTGCAGGCCGGTACTGCTGGCCAGTGCACCACGCCAATGCTAGCACATGATGCGAGCCAGTAGCAACCCAGATAGGGCCATACTGTGCAGTGGTGTGTGCACAGGGCGTGCGGGTGTGTGATCAAATCGAAATGAAAGCAGAAGGCATGCTAGGGCATAGGTGCCAGCACCCTCAACAGCATGAATCTCAACTGGTGTGCAATCTGCAGGTGAGCAAAACCACAGGCCGATGAAGCCACACAGCCAATGGCGCGCTTGTGCACTCAACACCATCTCATACAACAGGACTCCACTCCTATTTCGTGAAGCCTGGCTGGCTTGCCTGCTGGCTGTGGTGTTCGTTCAAGACATGCACCTTTCCTGTTCCAAGTCCTAATCCAAGGTTTTGAGCCGATCAACTTCAGTCATTGGCACCAGACACTGACCCAGGCGCACGCTCATAGCAGGTATTGGCGTAATTGGCCGTGGCTCTCAACACACCCTTTCCCTCTGAATGGTCCTGGCCTGTAGAGCAGGCCGCCACAACCAAGGGCCTCTGCAACAGCAGGCGTGCGCTCGTACAAAAAGTGCAAGATCTGGCACAACTGATCACATCGCTCGCGCATATTGATTCGACAGCTTGTACCAAGTGCAGTCACCCTTCGCCTCCCATGTTGCATAGTCCCACCACCACCCCTGTGCAAGCATCCGACCGACATTTTAGCATCCAACCCACAATGCTCGAAACGACCCATCCCACCAAAATAATCACACCATTCAATGTCTCTACAAGGCCCTGTTCATTCGGTGATGCAGCGCACTGTTGCAAGGCCCCTGAGTGAAGTCAGATGATAGCAGCCATCAGCAGTGGCGTCCTGTTCTAGCAGCCGCCCATCTTCGGCTAGGCCCAAGCAAAAGCCATACTTCAAAACAGACATCAATGCGCATCTCCTCGGGTTCAGCAGTGGTGTTTTCTTCAAGCTCTGATGCAGGTGCTAGGGCGTGTGCAAGCGCCCCACCTCTGCGCCCAAGGCACAGCCTGTGCACTGCGTGCCAAACTACATGCAGCCTGGCCTTCAATCTATCTGCTGCTGCGCGTGCCCGGCAAAGCCCGCGTTTGACCCTGATCTGGCTACACCCATGTGTAAGCCAGCTACCGGCTACTGCTTGTCGCCAGCCTGGAAGATCCTCAAGTCGACCTGCTTCTTGCGCCGCTCCCCAGTTGGAATACAAACCCCCATGGGCACTGACACCCCCATGGGTACTGCAAGGGAGGAGGATAGCTGCGTCACCATGGGCCCTGTTGACTGTGTAGGTGGATCTCCACTTACATGACCCAGTGTGCCTGCGGTTGAGAGCACCAAGTAAGGTGGCAGACACAGGGTTTCATTGAGGTTCATTCAATCAGATAAGCATGGTCTGAAGCCCGAGTACGTTGAAGGCAGCGGGCACATGCGTTGAGATTGTTTGGCGGCCGGCTTGGCAGTCGGGTGCAGCGTTTCAGTTCAGGTTTTGAAGGCTCAGGCCGTGAAGCTCGACTTACTTGACGAGGAGCCCCTCGTCACCTGCATCGGCACGCGGGAGCGTGCGCCCCGCATGGTCACACCATACGGCGCAGTGCCAGCGGGTGACAGCTCCAGAGAGCTCGACTGGTAGCTAAGTGCTGGGTGTGACCCTGATGGTGGCGGCTGGCAGGTAAGAAAACCATGGGACTGTGAGGCTGCCACAGGTGATCCAGCGCATGAGTACATTGCCTGGCTGGCGCTGTGGGGGCGGGTGGCCATCACGCTGGCCCCTAAGTCAAGATGTGGCAGCCCAGCAAGAACAGACAAGGGAGGGCCAGTGGAAGAAGCCACGCCCGTGCCTGTGGCTTGCTCACGGCCGCTGCCACCCGCTGGATGAGTGAGGGTTGAGCCGTTGAGTGAGGACATGGGCCCGGGTGCAGCAGCTTGCTGTGTGAGCTGCATGGCAGGGCACACGCGTATGAGAGGTGTTCAGTGTTTGTATACAGCACTGTACGCTGCTGGGTATTGTACTTTAATATACGGCTTGACCGACACAAGGATTGATTCATCACATGGTCATGATCAAGGCGTGTTCAGGCGTGCATGGTGCCAGTATTGTCAGGATCATCACCAGACACGTACCCTGGCATTCAGCTGGGACGGGCCTCCGGTTACCACTGAGATCACAGGTTGCATGTTGTGGCTCATCTCGGCCTCCAGGAAGTATGTGAACATCATACCCTGCAGGCAGTACAGCGACAGAGCTTGCCACCAGTTAGGCATGCTGTCAGTGAGCATCGTGCAGCCATGCTGACATTACACGTTGGCTGCACGGGCATGCATGCAAGGCAGCGTGCGTGCTTGCATGGTATGACGCAGGCCCCCCTGATCGCACTACAGGCAGTACACATCTGTACAACAGTTCACTGGCAGGGCTTGACAGGCTGCACCCATGAAGCAACTTTGAAGCAACTTGAAAGCATCAAATGCCAAGCTGTCTGGCATCTGAGAATGAACAGCGCCCAGTAAGCGGCCACTGACCTTGCCCTTGATGTGCACAGGGCCACGTGGTGTGAGCACAAAGCCCTGGCCACTAGCCGCCAGCAGCTCTGCTGTGGTGCTGCTCACATGGACGCGCATGGGGCTTGAGTTGGACTCCATGCGCGACGCAACGTTCACCGTGTCGCCACACTGCTCATGCAAGGGGTGCATGTGAAAGGGGCACCAGCAGGGTTGCACAGACTGGGCAGGGTGATGAAGATGTGCCGTTTGATCACTCCTCCAACACGTGCAGTGCAGCTCAACACGATAGCGAAGCCAGTGTAAACTATGGGAGGCTGAAGGGCTAACAGAAGTCCTATGAGCGAGCGAAGAAAGCACAAGACCGGTGCAGCAGCTGGCCGAATGGTGGCGGACGGGACATGCAAGCTTCATACATCATGCAAGCTTGTGCACCCACGCAAACGTGTGCACCGATGCAACCGTGTGCACCCACGCAACCTTGTGCACCCCATTGGCATGCCACCACTCACGCACCAGGCAAAAGTGGGGCATCTTGAAACCCATCACAGCGCCAACCACAGACCCTGAGTGTATGCCGATCCGGATCTGCATACCCTGTGAGTGTGCAGCGTACAGAGTACGTGGCGCAGTAGCAAGCTCAGAGTGCTGGCTGTTGTGAGGTGGCAAACCAAAGCCAAGGGTCGTAAGCTCGCAACCGTGATGCACTGGAATGTAGGATGGCTGCTGCACCATTCCACCACCCATGGCTCTTTCCGGCAAGGACTAGGGAGCCTCGACTGCATGATGGAGCTAAACGACCTGCCGTGGAACCTGAACGCCTGCCTTGGAACCTAGATTTACACGTGCGTGGTCTTAGTAAGGAAGACCACAGCACCCCTCATGCCGATGGTAAACGCTGTAACAAGCCAAGTGGTCTTGATGTATGACATGGACTTCATCGGTGTGTGCCACACCTACCTGTGCATCTGATGACACCAGGCTACGGGTGCGTTCGATCATGGCCTGTGCCAGCCGGGCGATGTTGGCCGCGCCAGTCACAGGGTCCTCACCCTGGGTGCCCCCCACCGCCATGAATGCATCGCCAATCGTCTCCACCTGCAACAGGCGGGCACGTCGGCTTACAGATGCCTTGGAGAAGTCACGCGCACTAGTTCGGAGGCACTACCTTGAATAGCCCGCGCGCACTACCTGACAGGCAAGCTAGCCACTTCATTCACTGTTAGGCGGAGCAGCAGCGCACCTTGTAGCACGCGAATTCATCCACTAGGGTGTCAAACGCCGAGTACATTTCATTGAGCATGCGCACGACCTTGATGGGTTCTAACTGGCTGGCGATCGTGGTGTAGGACACCACATCTGAGAACAGCACCGTCACGTTTTCAAACGATTCCGCGTAGTCCTCCCCTCGCCGCAGCACGCTGATCACCTGCACGCAACGGCAAGCGGTAAAACACCCCTCTTTTATCTACTAGCGTAGGTTTCTTGGCGCCCTTGACCTTGGCCCTACACCCTGTCAAGGTTGCTGAGGCCCTCAAATATAAGGGCCCACAGCGTTGGCTGCTGACGCGCGCATCATGCGGCCGCTGCCACCCGCTCAGCCGCCGCTGCTACCGCAGCCGCTCCTACCGCAGCTGCCACTGCTGCTGCCGCTGCTACCACAGACGCCGCTGCTGCTGCTGGTAGACGCTGCGCGTGCCAGCGGCGCAAACGCAGCAGCGCAGCCATGCCCCCTACCAAGGATGCCCGCTGCGGGCTGTCACTGGCTGCGGTCGAGCTGTGCTTGTCTGACAGGACTGACCCGCGCCAGGCACCACATCGGCAGCACAGCGCTCAACAGTGCCCCAGTCATCAGCAAAGCAACACAGTGCAGGTTGAAGAGATCAGCCCACCTTGTCAGGCAGCATGGCCTGAACAAGCCACATGTGCTCACGCCGGTTGATGAGAATGATCGCCATCATGATGGCCATCTGTGGGGCCCGAAGGCAGCAAAGTGCAACGGTAAGCATGGATACGATGTGAACATTGAACATTCCAAAGGTGAACCGCAAACAAGACAGAAGACACAACCGCAAACCGCAAACAAGACAGAACATTGGAACATTGCAAAGGTTTAAGGCTAACAATCCATCAAGACAGGCACAAACTGGCAGGATCGGCACAAGCAGCCAGCAGTTGGGTGCAGGGCCCCTGCCCAGCAAGAAAACGAGGGCTACATCTACCCATTGACAGGCATGGATTGAGAAAGGGCCCATGCCCATGTTCCGAACGTTTCCAAACGTTTCCAAAGGTGGCATGTGTGGTTGTCCAGGCTTTTGCTCACCCAAATGGAGACGAACACCACAACTGCCACCACAGGCCCTAGCCAGCTGGGAGTCCATCCACGCTGGTCTGACACAGCCAGCACCCAGTGGTTCTGCAGCATCAAACATCACACATGGCACGCATGGGTGTGCATGCACACGAGCAGTGTGCATGCATGCGTCACAGATGAGATGAGCCCCTCAGCCGTATGATCACACTCATGATTGATGCGCAGCATGATGAGGAGCGTGGTGGTGCAGCTGCAGCCGTGAGTATGCATCCCATCT
This sequence comes from Chlamydomonas applanata, assembly GCA_001662365.1. Classification (NCBI taxonomy): domain Eukaryota; kingdom Viridiplantae; phylum Chlorophyta; class Chlorophyceae; order Chlamydomonadales; family Chlamydomonadaceae; genus Chlamydomonas; species Chlamydomonas applanata. The sequence goes on from BDCZ01000529.1 coordinate 33,550, forward strand.
GCCGGGTTAGTCACTGCGCAGCAGTGATGCAATGATAACATATCCAACACATTTCTCTCCGAAGGTGACTTACAAACATGACGTCCACATCAACAAATACCGGGTCGTTGCCCACTGTCCCACAGGATGCGATGCTCCTGTTTACGCCTGATATAAGAATCAGTACGTGCAGTACTCGGGTTCAGGGCGCCTGACATGGAAAAAGAGTGCTGCAGACTGGCACCAGCATGCAGCCGCCTCTTGTATGCCGCGCCCCAGGTCACACATGCACGCCCCCTGGTCACACATGCACCTGGTACCCAGCGGCAGGTACCTGTGTTAGGATCCACATAGCTCATGTTGAAGTGGTACCCATCCTTGTCACACAGGTCGTACAACTTGGATGCGTTCCTTGTGAGTTTCTGCAAGTGAGGACCAGCCGAGCACTTCAGCTGTAGATCAGCCAGTAGTGCGCTGCGCGCTGGATGCGGACCACACACTGGTATATGCAGTATGCTGAAGTGGCTTGGCCGGTGCCAACTGTTCAGGCAGAGTCAAGGGATCTGATCACCACGCACCTCCCAGTCCACATTCAGCTGGCTGAAGCCCCAGAACTTGGCCCCCTGGAAGTTGTTGGCTGGTGAGGGCGGCTCGTAGCATTGGGGGCAGTCATATGGAGCCCCAGGGGCACCAAACGTGTGGTTGGGGCCTGCATGCATTGGTGCGCCATGCCATATCAATACTTGAAGAAACGCGTGCAGGAGTGCCATGCCTGCCAGCCAGCGAAGGACATGTTTGCGTCAGGCAGCTCCCTTATCCAAGCACGTTTACCATGATGCGACCAGTAGGCAAACAGTGTGCAGGAACTTAGACAATGCCAGCAGCGGCCCCCTGACAGCCCCCACACCAGAGCAGGCGGTCAAAGGCACCCACCATAGCCCTGCACAAACACAGCGTAGCGTGTCACAAGGCCGATTGGGCCCGCACGCAACCGCACAGGCCCAGTCATGACCATGCCTTGATTGTGCAGGTTGATTGTCCTCAACGCATCCTTGCGCCACGTTTGATTCTGCAGTGATCATGCACCGCAGGCTTGTGCAGTGAGGTCACACACCAAGCTTACGTGAGAACAATTCAGTGGAGAGTGACAATAGGCAGTGGACAATGAGGCAGAAAACTGGCCGTGTGGTACATTTATCGGTGTGAGTGGAGTGGTGGCAGGCATGCCATGCCATGCAAGGTTGTGTCACACCTTCAGCAGATCAAGGAAGTAGACCGATTGCTGTGTACAGCAGAAAGGAAGCAACACAGAGGTTGTGCTTATTGGTGCTAGCAATGGTCAGGTGTAGGCGGGCATGATGGTCCAGTCATCGAGGGTGCATTCTGTGTGTTCTATTGCGATGCTGCAGCGGCGGTGATGTACAGCGTACAGCAGCTGGGCAGGTACAGCAGCTGCGCAGGCATACCTCAGCTCACCCAACACACACATGCGGCAGGCATCTATGCGCCATGATGGGCGTACGATGTAACCAACACACACACACGCGCGCGCGCGCGCGCGCACACACACACACACACACACACACACATGCCCAGGCCCCTGCTCCTGTCATACTGCTGCCACGCACCCAGCCAGGCACATCCGCAGGAATGATGCTCTGTACGATGCCATTCGGACACATCACGATCTGCAGACCATTGATATGCACATGCCAGCATCAGGGAATGCATCAGTGGGTGCTGATCCTTCGGTGAATGCCACTATGCAGCATTGCAGCAGGGGTGAGGCATGAGATGCTGCAGTCGTACCGTGATCACTCCATCGTACTCAAGTGACTTGGACACGAGTTCCGGGGCCACCTGTAGATCAGCCGCCCAGTGTCACAACCAGGGTCAAAGCCGAGGTACAGGTATAGGATCCAGCAGCACGTCAGGTCACAGCGATCTCATGCACCTGCTGGCCTTAGCCTGCTGGACCTGTGGCGTGGGCCTACTCACGTGCCATCTACCCAGCAGGGCTAGCCCTTGGGAGGCCAATCCCCACGCCACTTGCCTTGTAGAACGTTTCATTGACTGTTGGGAAGTCAGGTGTGACTTTGATGAGCATCGCGATCGCACTGGCGGGGGCAACCGTCGCATTGATGTGCGCGACCAACCTGCCAGCCGCACTGGTTGCTGTGTTGATGGCGACCGTGCGCCTGTTGGACGCAGTGCTGCTGGCCACGGAGTATACACCCCATAGGCCAAAGCCCAGCAGGCACATGAGGACAATCAAAGGGATGATCAGCGTGGCTGGGTCGCGCATCACCACACGCCCCGCTACCACCAGCTGGGTTCGCAAGCGCGCAACACCCATGCTTGCCAGCTTCCTCAGGCCTGGCTTCTGGTTGACCGTGGACGAGTCCTGTGCAGGCAATCGGCAGGCAAAGCAAGCACCAACAAGTTAAATGCACGAATGAAATGCACTCAGGTGTGCACATCTGGTCAGGGCTGCAGTGATCAGGGCTGCATCATCAAAGGCCATCCAATGGGCCCTCTTATGCCCCACCCCCCCCCC